>JAQJVL010000020.1:1005000-1217500 GCA_035578905.1 Stictocephala bisonia
TAATTTTGAATTTATATTACTGTTGTTAAATGTAACTCACATTTAGTACAATTCCAAATGTATAAACAGAATATTACATATTATGAATGTAATTTGATATTTATGCAGTTTCTAGATGCTTCTCAAATCATGATTTTTTACCACCAATGCATTGAATTATATAAATCTTTCCATCGAAAATACTTTTAATTCAGTAGAAAAAAAAGTTTTATAGTAAAATTTAAAAATATCTAAACTGTTGAAATGTTATTTTTAGTTATATATCTGATATTTTCGTGATTTGTCTTTTTTAATCTAATTTAGTTTGATGCTGAACACAATTTTGAAAACTATTTAGGTCTACAACAATTATTGCTTGAGATATCATGCAAAAACATCTTTCGTGACAAATCACCTATGGGGGCCATATTAACAATGATAATAGGAGCTGTAAATAACCACAACAAACAAATTTGCATACATTCCCACCAGAGTCCAGGCACCCGATTTAAAAGCAACTTATGAATGTTTGTTCAGAAAATAGACAATTAGGATAAGTTAGGTTATGTTTGGTTAGGTAAGTAAAAAATGTATTTTTTGTGTATAAAAAAGTTTATTGCAAAACCAATAATATATTCGTGTTCAGCATAAAAATCGTATCAAATAAAAACAATTGTTGACAAATATCGATTTTTAAAAATATGGTTGTTCACTATCAAATAAAAAACAAGTTTTTCGATGTTTTGATAAAAACCCGAGTTTTCCAAGGTTTAAATCAACCTCCTCAATGTATATAAACTTTTACAAACTTGTTAATAAATAAGAAATAATAATTTCAGAAGTGTGTAGAAAGTAATTTTACTAATAAAGTAGTTCTACTCAATAATGAGTGGTGTGATGTAAAAACAGTTATGCAAAATAAGTTTTTTGTTAAGATTTTTGAAATTAAAATAATTACAACAACCACACCATAAGTTATTATTAAGTGTTATTTTGTATCATTAAAGTTATTGTAATTATATACACTACTTTTATATTATCGTTGTATCATACCTAACTAATGAGCACATAAATAAATTGTGTTTAACAAAACTACGCTTACCATTGCATGCAAAGTATTACAATTCTGGTGCTTGATTTAAATTTAAGTTGATTCGCTTACAAAACTAGCGATAGTAAACAACACGCCTTGTATAGTAAACAATAAGCCTTGTATTCACTTAACCATCAAAATCAAGTAAACAGAATAACAATTTTATGAATACGAAGTGTTGATTTTTATCTAAATAAGCGCTCCCTTGCACACTAAATTCCTAAACAAGGCACGGGCTTACTCAATTAAACTCCGCCTGGCATTTAATCAATTGTAACAACTGTCTACGCGGGAATATTGTTTTTATTACGTTACTGCCTCCGGCAGACGACCTGTTGATCCAAGCTTTTCAAGTAACCGACGTTTGGACGTTTATTCATTACATTACCATTCTTCCTAATATAATCAATAAAAACATTCTTATACCGTAGATAATTGTCTGTGCTTAAAAACTAAAAGTATATAAAACCAGGTACACGTTAAAATGTGATGTACCTGTTTGGATTATTCAATCCTTTTTTTCATACAATGAAGTTAACGTACGTTTAGAAACGTTTTTATATATCTTGCTGTGATTCATTTTTTTATCTGGCTTACTGTTTAAATGTATTACGATTCAATATTTGAAAACGAACCACGTGTATTAAGTTTAAACACGTTAAGAACATAAACGATACACTCATAAGAACAAATCTCAGATGCAGTCTTTAGGAGAGGTAGGATGCACTTTTATGTGAAGATACGATAGTCTTAAGGAAAAATACGATGAAATTTTAAATACGGATACGAAACAGTCTTAAGAACATAAATGATATAATCCTTGTGACCTATACGATATAATCTTTAGGACGAATACGTTACAGTGCTAAGGACTCAGCCGATGGGGTCTTTAAAAGTATATAATGCAGGGTTAAGTACAAGTACGATACATTAATTAGGTGGGTACTATACAGTATTTATTACAGGTACTTTAACTAATGTACCTGTAATAAATACTAGATTAGTACGAGTACTATACAGTATTTAGGACAGGTACTATACAGTATTTAGGACGGGTACTATACAGTATTTAGGACGGGTACTATACAGTATTAAGGATGGGTATTTTACAGTATTTAGGAGGGAACTATACAGTATTTAGGATGGGTACTATACAGTATTAAGGATGGGTACTATACAGTATTTAGGACGGGTACTATACAGTATTTAGGATGGGTACTATACAGTATTTAGGACGGGTACTATACATTATTTAGGACGGGTACTATACAGTATTAAGGATGGGTACTATACAGTATTTAGGACGATTACTATACAGTATTTAGGTGGGAACTTTACAGTATTAAGGATGGGTACTATACAGTATTTAGGACAAGTACTATACTGTATTTAGGTCGGAACTTTACAGTATTAAGGATGGGTACTATACAGTATTTAGGATGGGTACTATACAGTATTTACGACGGGTACTATACAGTATTTAGGTGGGAACTTTACAGTATTAAGGATGGGTACTATACAGTATTTAAGTGGGAACTTTACAGTATTAAGGATGGGTACTATACAGTATTTAGGACAGGTACTATACAGTATTTAGGACGGGTACTATACAGTATTTAGGTGGGAACTATACAGTATTAAGGATGGGTACTATACAGTAATAAGAATGGGTACTATACAGTATTAAGGATGGGTACTATACAGTATTTAGGACAGGTACTATACATTATTTAGGACGGGTACTATACAATATATAGGTGGGAACTTTACAGTATTAAGGATGGGTACTATACAGTATTTAGGACAGGTACTATACAGTATTTACGACGGGTACTATACAATATATAGGTGGGAACTTTACAGTATTAAGGATGGGTACTATACAGTATTTAGGTGGGAATTTTACAGTATTAAGGATGGGTACTATACAGTATTTAGGACGTGTATATACAGTATTTAGGATGGGTACTATACAGTATTTAAGTGGGAACTTTACAGTATTAAGGATGGGTACTATACAGTATTTTGGACGTGAACTATACATTATTTAGGATGGGTACTATACAGTATTTACGACGGGTACTATACAGTATTTAGGTGGGAACTTTACAGTATTAAGGATGGGTACTATACAGTATTTAAGTGGGAACTTTACAGTATTAAGGATGGGTACTATACAGTATTTAGGACGTGTATTATACAGTATTTAGGACGGGTACTATACAGTATTAAGGATGGGTACTATACAGTATTTAGGTGAACTTTACAGTATTAGGGATGGGTACTATACAGTATTTAGGACGTGAACTATACAGTATTTAGGACGGGTACTATACAATATATAGGTGGGAACTTTACAGTATTAAGGATGGGTACTATACAGTATTTAGGTGGGAATTTTACAGTATTAAGGATGGGTACTATACAGTATTTAGCTGGGAACTTTACAGTATTAAGGATGGGTAATATACAGTATTTAGGTGGGAACTTTACAGTATTAAGGATGGGTACTATACAGTATTTAGGTGGGAACTATACAATATTAAGGATGGATACTATACAGTATTTAGGTGGGAACTATACAGTATTAAGGATGGATACTATACAGTATTTAGGTGGGAACTATACAGTATTAAGGATGGGTACTATACAGTATTTAGGTGGGAACTTTACAGTATTAAGGATGGGTACTATACAGTATTTAGCTGGGAACTTTACAGTATTAAGGATGGGTAATATACAGTATTTAGGTGGGAACTTTACAGTATTAAGGATGGGTACTATACAGTATTTAGGTGGGAACTTTACAATATTAAGGATGGATACTATACAGTATTTAGGTGGGAACTATACAGTATTAAGGATGGGTATTATACAGTATTTAAGTGGGAACTTTACAGTATTAAGGATGGGTACTATACAGTATTTTGGACGTGAACTATACAGTATTTAGGACGGGTACTATACAATATATAGGTGGGAACTTTACAGTATTAAGGATGGGTACTATACAGTATTTAGGTGGGAATTTTACAGTATTAAGGATGGGTACTATACAGTATTTAGCTGGGAACTTTACAGTATTAAGGATGGGTAATATACAGTATTTAGGTGGGAACTTTACAGTATTAAGGATGGGTACTATACAGTATTTAGGTGGGAACTATACAGTATTAAGGATGGGTACTATACAGTATTTAGGTGGGAACTTTACAATATTAAGGATGGATACTATACAGTATTTAGGTGGGAACTATACAGTATTAAGGATGGGTACTATACAGTATTTAGGTGGGAACTTTACAGTATTAAGGATGGGTACTATACAGTATTTAGGTGGGAACTTTACAATATTAAGGATGGGTAATATACAGTATTTAGGTGGGAACTTTACAATATTAAGGATGGATACTATACAGTATTTAGGTGGGAACTTTACAGTATTAAGGATGGGTACTATACAGTATTTAGGTGGGAACTTTACAATATTAAGGATGGATACTATACAGTATTTAGGTGGGAACTATACAGTATTAAGGATGGGTACTATACAGTATTTAGGTGGGAACTTTACAGTATTAAGGATGGGTAATATACAGTATTTAGGTGGGAACTTTACAGTATTAAGGATGGGTACTACACAGTATTTAGGTGGGAACTATACAGTATTAAGGATGGGTACTATACAGTATTTAGGTGGGAACTTTACAGTATTAAGGATGGGTACTACACAGTATTTAGGTGGGAAGAATACAGTATTTACAGTATTACATGTTCTTTAACTAATGTACCTGTAATAAATACTAATTTAGTACGAGTACTATACAGTATTTAGTACAGGTACTTTACAGTATTTAGTACAGGTACTATACAGTATTAAGGATGGGTACTTTACAGTATTTAGGAGGGTAATATACAGTATTTAGGACAAGTACTATATAGTATTTAGGACGGGTACTATACAGTATTTAGGAAATGTACTATACAGTATTAAGGATGGGTACTATACAGTATTTATGACAGGTACTATACAGTATTTAGGATGGGTTCTATACAGTATTTGGGAAATGTATTATACAGTATTTAGGACGGGTATTATACAGTATTTATTACAGGTACTTTAACTAATGTACCAGTAATAAATACCAATTTAGTACGTTTACTATACAGTATTTAAGACATGTACTATACAATATTTAGGACAGGTACTATACAGTATTTAGGACAGGTAATATACAGTATTTAGGACAGGTACTATACAAAATTTAGGTGGGTACTATACAGTATTTATTACAGGTACTTTAACTAATGTACCAGTAATAAATACCAATTTAGTACGTTTACTATACAGTATTTAAGACAGGTACTATACAATATTTAGGACAGGTACTATACAGTATTTAGGACAGGTACTATACAGTATTTAGGACAGGTACTTTAACTAATGTACCTGTAATAAATACCAATTTAGTACGTTTACTATACAATATTTAGGACGGGTACTATACAGTATTTAGGACAGGTACTATACAGTATTTAGGACAGGTACTATACAGTATTTAGGACAGGTAATATACAGTATTTAGGACAGGTACTATACAGTATTTAGGACAGGTACTATACACTATTTAGGACAGATACTATACAGTATTTAGGACATGTAGTATACAGTATTTAGGACAGGTACTATACAGTATTTAGGACAGGTACTATACAGTATTTAGGACAGGTACTATACAGTATTTAGGACAGGTACTATACAGCATTTAGGACGGATACTATACAGTATTTAGGATAGGAACAATACAGTATTTTGGTAAGTACTATACAGTATTAAGGATGGGTACTATACAGTATTTAGGACAGGTACTATACAGTATTTAGGACTGGTACTATACAGTATTTAGGTGGGTACTATACAGTATTTAAGTGAGTACTATACAGTATTTATTACAGGTACTTTAACTAATGTACCTGTAATAAATACTAATTTCGTACGATTACTATACAGTATTTAGGACAGGTACTATACAGTATTTAGGTCAGGTACTATACAGTATTTAGGACAGGAACTATACAGTATTTAGGACAGGTACTATACAGTATTTAGGTGGGTACTATACAGTATTTATTACAGGTACTTTAACTAATGTACCTGTAATAAATACCAATTTAGTACGTTTACTATACAGTATTTAGGACTGGTACTATACAGTATTTAGGTGGGTACTATACATTATTTAGGTCGGAACTTTACAGTATTTAGGACGGGTACTATACAGTATTTAGGACGAGTAATATACAGTATTTAGGACGATTACTATACAGTATTTAGGTCGGAACTTTACAGTATTTAGGACGGGTACTATACAGTATTTAGGTCGGAACTTTACAGTATTTAGGACGGGTACTATACAGTATTTAGGACGGGTAATATACAGTATTTAGGTCGGAACTTTACAGTATTTAGGACGTGTACTATAAATTATTTAGGTCGGAACCTTACAGTATTTAGGACGGGTACTATACAGTATTTAGGACGTGTAATATGCAGTATTTTGGTCGGAACTTTACAGTATTTAGGACGGGTACTATACATTATTTAGGACGAGTAATATACAGTATTTAGGACGATTACTATACAGTATTTAGGTCGGAACTTTACAGTATTTAGGACGGGTACTATACATTATTTAGGACGAGTAATATGCAGTATTTAGGACGATTACTATACAGTATTTAGGTAGGAACTTTACAGTATTTAGGACGGGTATACAGTATTTAGGTTGGAACTTTACAGTATTTAGGACGGGTATACAGTATTTAGGTTGGAACTTTACATTATTTAGGACGGATACTATACAGAATTTAGGACGGGTACTATACAGTATTTAGGTCGGAACTTTACAGTATTTAGGTCGGAACTTTACAGTATTTAGGACGGGTAATATACATTATTTAGGACAAGTACTATACAGTATTTAGGTCGGAACTTTACAGTATTTAGGATGGGTACTATACAGTATTTAGGTCGGAACTTTACAGTATTTAGGACAGGTAATATACATTATTTAGGACAAGTACTATACTGTATTTAGGTCGGAACTTTACAGTATTTAGGATGGGTACTATACAGTATTTAGTTCGGAACTTTACAGTATTTAGGACGGGTACTATACAGTATTTAGGACGGGTAATATACAGTATTTAGGACGATTACTATACAGTAGTTTGGACGGGTACTATACAGTATTTATGTCGGAACTTTACAGTATTTAGGACTGGTACTATACATTATTTAGGACTGGTACTATACAGTATTTAGGTCGGAACTTTACAGTATTTAGGACGGGTACTATACAGTATTTAGGACGGGTATTATACAGTATTTAGGACGGGTACTATACATTCTTTACGACGGGTACAATACAGTATTTAGGACCATTACTATACAGTAGTTAGGACGGGTACTTTACAGTATTTAGGACGGGTACGACAATGTGTTAAGGTCATATAAAGATTAAGGACAGGCATGCACTTTGTGCTCTAACGTATATTATACATGAATATTATTTATTAAACCAAAGCGTGATATTCCCAATTACCACTTTTTACATAAAATATAAATGTGGAAAATGTGGCTATTCTATGTTGAAACATTTAAGGTTTTCTTTTATAATTGGAAACTATAATAAGAAATATGTAAAACCTCCGTACCAAAAAACGTGAAGTTGAATAATGAAAACGTATAAGCGTTAATGAATTATGTTGTTACAAAAATTGCATATGATGGCTGGAATATATTTTTTCAGAAATAAGCATTTTAATGAGGTTTATGTATGTTGTGGTTCTGAGGGAACCACTGATGTATAATTATGTAGCCTTAAATTCTAAACAATTAATTCACGATGGGTGTTCGTCTTTAACCAACCTGCACTGGAATAGCGTTGTATCAAGGCTGGCCGGCATAATGACGCGCACGTGTGGCGTTCAGAACACCGAGCCAATTGTACTGTACGGTTATTTGAATGTATCACCTAGCCAAGTGTCGTTTATTTGAATGTATCAGCAGCATTCCATATGGCAAGCATGTATTACTAACAGTTCTATTCCAGTTGATGAGATGCTTCGTCATGTTTTTATTTAATAATCCTTCCCTTGAGATCCTTAAAGGAGGTTTCTGTATTCATAAACCATACATGGTGCAAACATGGTAAATACAAATTACGGTTTTTGGCAGCAGTCCAAACCACCTCCATGGTCACAGAAGCTGTGTTTATTACCTGACCTGGTCGAAGGGAGATCTAATTGGTGATTGAAACAACTTCATCAGCTGGTCACCTATGAACGGTCTCTGTTGCTTGCACCCTGTCAGTGGAAAGGTTTAATGCTATTCCGAACTGCAGCACTCAAATATCTTTATTTTAACAACTATACGAGCCTTGGAGGTGCTCTCTCTTGCACAAAGACCAGTAGTCTATGCAAGAGACATTCTGTTGTAATTTTGTATTTTTTGTGTAATTGAACTTGAATAAAGCGATTTTTGATTTGATTTCACATATTGAACCGTTGAACAAGTACAAAAATAAAAAATTTATTCTACAAAACCAACTTTTGGTTCACTAGAATAGGTCTTCTCATATAAAGTGACCCTTCAACTGTTACGATACGATCATTATTACGAACCGAATCATTGAAATAGTAACTCATGTTTTTTGCGTAAGTAAACAAACGGCTCCGTTAACAAATTGAAAAATAGTGGAATATCTGATTACATGTGAACACTCTGCTTCAGTAGGAAGTTCAAAACTTTCATCTAAAAGGACTTTAAAGATAATAAAAGATCGAGTTTTTACTATCTTTAATGTCCATCTTACACTCATCTTTTCTCCATATTTTATGTTTATACTATACACGATCTCAAAGTCTATTAGTAATAGAATATTTGATTGCAGAAGGACATTAGGTTTTTAATCTTAATTTAAATTCAGTTTGGCAAATCAAAGTAAATATGAAAGACCATCTGATATTAGACCTTGACAACTATAGTTTGCCCAAACAGCCGTGCGCCCTGAAGGATTAGAGCGACCCTCACTCACTATCTCAGTCTCGCTTGCACTGCCTTTACTCAGAGCAGAGCACTCTCTTGGTAACTTATTACACCTAAAGAAAGCACGCTGACTTTTCGCCACGACGTCAGTTCTTCTTAGATATTTGTATTCTGTGACTGTACTCATACCTCGCATCTGGCATCATATCTCACTGCCTTTACACACTATCCCTGTTTTTCTCGTACTGCCTTTACTCACTATCTCTGACTCTCTCGCACTGCCTTTACTGACTATCTTTGTCTCTCTCGTACTGCCTTTACTCACTATCTCTGCCTCTCTTGCACTGCCTTTACTCAGAGCAGAGCACTCTCTTGGTAACTTATTACACCTAAAGAAAGCACGCTGACTTTTCACCACAACGTCAGTTCTTCTTAGATATTTGTATTCTTTCACTGTACTCATACCTCGCATCTGGCATCATATCTCACTGCCTTTACACACTATCCCTGTCTTTCTCGTACTGCCTTTACTTACTATCTCTGACTCTCTCGCACTGCCTTTACTCACTATCTCTGTCTCTCTCGTACTGCCTTTACTCACTATCTCTGCCTCTCTTGCACTGCCTTTACTCAGAGCAGAGCACTCTCTTGGTAGCTTATTACACCTAAAGAAAGCACGCTGACTTTTCGCCACAACGTCAGTTCTTCTTAGATATTCATATTCTTTGAATGTACTCATACCTCGTATCTGGCATCATATCTCACTGCCTTTACACACTATCCCTGAATTTCTCGTACTGCTTTTACTCACTATCTCTGACTCTCTCGCACTGCCTTTACTCACTATCTCTGTCTCTCTCGTACTGCCTTTACTCACTATCTCTGTCTCTCTTGCACTGCCTTTACTCAGAGCAAGGCACTCTCTTGGTAGCTTATTACACCTAAAGAAAGCACGCTGACTTTTCACCACAACGTCAGTTCTTCTTAGATATTTGTATTCTTTCACTGTACTCATACCTCGCATCTGGCATCATATCTCACTGCCTTTACACACTATCCCTGTCTTTCTCGTACTGCCTTTACTTACTATCTCTGACTCTCTCGCACTGCCTTTACTCACTATCTTTGTCTCTCTCGTACTGCCTTTACTCACTATCTCTGCCTCTCTTGCACTGCCTTTACTCAGAGCAGAGCACTCTCTTGGTAACTTATTACACCTAAAGAAAGCACGCTGACTTTTCGCCACAACGTCAGTTCTTCTTAGATATTCATATTCTTTGAATGTACTCATACCTCGTATCTGGCATCATATCTCACTGCCTTTACACACTATCCCTGTCTTTCTCGTACTGCCTTTACTCACTATCTCTGACTCTCTCGCACTGCCTTTACTCACTATCTCTGTCTCTCTCGTACTGCCTTTACTCACTATCTCTGTCTCTCTTGCACTGCCTTTACTCAGAGCAGAGCACTCTCTTGGTAGCTTATTACACCTAAAGAAAGCACGCTGACTTTTCGCCACAACGTCAGTTCTTCTTAGATATTCATATTCTTTGAATGTACTCATACCTCGTATCTGGCATCATATCTCACTGCCTTTACACACTATCCCTGTCTTTCTCGTACTGCCTTTACTCACTATCTCTGACTCTCTCGCACTGCCTTTACTCACTATCTCTGTCTCTCTCGTACTGCCTTTACTCACTATCTCTGTCTCTCTTGCACTGCCTTTACTCAGAGCGGAGCACTCTCTTGGTAGCTTATTACACCTAAAGAAAGCACGCTGACTTTTCGCCACAACGTCAGTTCTTCTTAGATATTCATATTCTTTGAATGTACTCATACCTCGTATCTGGCATCATATCTCACTGCCTTTACACACTATCCCTGTCTTTCTCGTACTGCCTTTACTCACTATCTCTGACTCTCTCGCACTGCCTTTACTCACTATCTCTGTCTCTCTCGTACTGCCTTTACTCACTATCTCCGTCTCTCTTGCACTGCCTTTACTCAGAGCAGAGCACTCTCTTGGTAGCTTATTACACCTTAAGAAAGCACGCTGACTTTTCGCCACAACGTCAGTTCTTCTTAGATATTCATATTCTTTGAATGTACTCATACCTCGTATCTGGCATCATATCTCACTGCCTTTACACACTATCCCTGTCTTTCTCGTACTGCCTTTACTCACTATCTCTGACTCTCTCGCACTGCCTTTACTCACTATCTCTGTCTCTCTCGTACTGCCTTTACTCACTATCTCTGTCTCTCTTGCACTGCCTTTACTCAGAGCAGAGCACTCTCTTGGTAGCTTATTACACCTAAAGAAAGCACGCTGACTTTTCACCACAACGTCAGTTCTTCTTAGATATTTGTATTCTTTGACTGTACTCATACCTCGCATCTGTCATCATATCTCTCTCCTCTGTCTCGGGAAAGTAACCAACTACAGCAAAACAAGCAGGTTTACGATAGTTTTGATCACCCATGGTTTAATAATTTGCCAACAATCCTCACCTGCAAAAAAACTAAAGCTTCCGGTAACGATCACGTCAAAGTGTTACATTACCATCACCAAACGTTTCGCCTAGTATGTGATGTGGTATCATCAGTGGTATCTCTGAGACTCGTGACTCAGCCTCATCACAGTATGGGCGAAAAGTTTGGTGATGTAATAACTTCTTGACGAGGTCGTTACTGGAAGCTTCAATTTTTAGTAATGACACCGGCCGCTTAAGCCATGAGTTAAGATAATCCTCCACCACTATATTATAGAATTGGAATGCCTCGTGCACTAAAGGAAAAGTTTGATGTAGGACGTTCCTCGACCATTTGTTAATAATTTTTCTATAATTCTTCAACAAGTTTCACGAATTATGTAAACTTGCTACCAAATCGAATCCTCATTCTCATGGCAGGACGGTCGGCCAGCCCCGATTTTGAAGTAATTTTAAACCAGTTGAGCAGGCGATGGATCCACGGCTGGTCCCATGAAGCCAAGTGTGTACAGAGAAACAAGCTGCTGCAGCCGCGTGATGTGTTCGGTCCGTTCAGTGCGGATAAACGTGCGCTCGCCAGCATTGTTATTTAATTATTTATTTTATAAGACGCCGATCGTAGAGATATGGGTGAATATGAGGGGCGAATGAGTGTAGATGAACGAGTTTAGCCATTGTGACTTACTGAGTTTAACTTAGCTCAGGAAGGACCATTTATTAATAGCCCAATAGGGAGGCAAATTAATTTAACAATATGGCAAAGACTAACATAAATAAGTTGAATAGTTTTACCTTTCAATGATCACTGAGCCTGAGGAAAATCATTAGTAGACTTTATAGGTAGTACTATTTAAATTGGGCAGGCTGTTCTGTTTTGACTCTTGACATGCTGAATAAACACCCCAGTTTTTCACGGTAAAACGTGTTTCTTGTCCATGTTATAAAAATTATAATGATAATATGAATATAAAGAAAAGAAGGCATTCGCTCAGGCCACATTATGTGATTTGAGTCGAGCTTTTGAATGCGTAAGTCACAACAAATTACTATATAAGCTGAATTACTATGGTATATCTGGTATTCAGCTTCAGTTTTTTAAATCCTATCTTGAAAACCGCCGACAAAAGGTATTTCTGAATGAACTGTGGTCTGAAGAGTTTAAGGTGGAATGTGGGGTGCCTCAGGTTTCAGTATTGGGACCACTTCTTTTTTAATATGCATAAACGACTTACCCAATTCAGTAAAATCTAAATCACTGCTTTATGCTGATGATACTACTTTTGTAAACATTGGAAGTAGTCTCGATCAACTCATTGATCAGACTAAAAACACATCAAAATCAGCCTCCGATTGGTTCTTGGCAAACGGGTTTCATTTAAATGAAGAGAAAACTAAATATATTATATTTGGCTTGAGAGCGATGGACAATGAGATCTGTACATCCAATAGAATTGAAACTGTCACTAGTGCTAAGTTTCTAGGAATTTATTTCGATAACCACTTAACATGGGGGCCTAACATAGATTACATATACAAGAAGTTATCAAGCACCTTGTTTTTAATAAGGTGCCACACCTTATGTGTTAGCAGTAGCTACATCATATCGGCATAATACGCTTACTTCCAATCGATTATGAGGTACGGACTTATTCTTTGGGGTAATTGTAGCAGAGCTAATGAAATACACATCCTTCAAAAAAAGGCAATCCGAATCATGACAAAATCAAATAGTTTAGAACATTGTAAGCCTCTTTTCATAAGCACTGGAATTCAGACGGTTATTAATTTATACTTGTATGACATAATGCAATACATTCTAAATCATCCAGAGTTTTTACATTTCAATAAAACTTGTAAATATGAAATTCGTAACAACATCTGGGCTGTGATTGGTTTCCACAGACTGAATAAGAGCTTATCCAGCCACACTGTAATAAGCATTAAAATATATAATAAACTTGTCACTTTAATTCAAAAATATCAACCCAAAGCTTTCTTGAAAAAATTGTATTGCTGGCTACTTAGAAACCCATTTTATTCAATTAAAGAATTTTTTAGTTTTGATTTAGTTGAATTTTAAGTACTACATATGATTAGCTCATGCTTACCCCAGATAACAGAGGTGCTTAATGAAAATGTACTGAGGCCCCTTCCCCTGGGTAACCTTAAGGGTGATCGAAACAAAAGATAAGGATTGCAAAAAGTTAGTTTCCCATATTTACAAATACTTTAAAGATATTTTGCTAACCCTATTTAATAGTTTAATATGTTATGTATTTATTTTATGTTAGGTTAAATTATATTAAGAATGTCTTGGCAATATATAGCTGCAACTATGACTTAGTCAATGCTGTAAAGTTTGATGGCAATAAAGGATTATTATTATTATTATTATAAACATCATCAAATTATTCAAAATTTAGTTAGTATTGTTAATACTTAGTTAAACATTTACCCAATTTTGATACCTATTGTATGTATATCACAAACTATAAATAGGGCTGAATCGACAATAACAACTGTAAACAATAACATTAATAAACCCGATATTATAAAGTTAATGTTATGATATCGGGTTTAATAATGTTCATCATTCTTTTAGACAAATGCCCACAAATTATTCCTGATCACGCTGCTGAGAGAATATTTTTATAATTTGTTATTCACGTTCCTTATTCAAGTGGTTTGATTTTATTTTTAAATTATGTTATGGGCAAATAGCTGTCCAGTTTTTCATAGCTGTTTTTTGTGGATGAAGTAAATTATACTTATTTAAAATAATTATTTTATGATCACATTTCGCATAAAATTTGTGGTAGTAAACATTTGCACTTTCGGCTTGGAATTGGAGGTTCAACAAGATAAATGTAAGTTTGGATAAAGATACTTAAGTAAATTTAAGTAATTAAGTAACTTACATTTTCCATTTAATGTTCAATTTCAAATTGGTAAAAGACGAGGCCTCTAAAATGTACAAAATCCCCCTACATTTAAAAGGCCGATTTTGGAAAAAACAAGATATACAAATACGTGTCTATATATTTTTTAATAGTTATATGTATGTCGGTTGACAATATATTCAAATATTCAAAAGAACTAAAAATAAGTTGAAGAGGGAAGTAAGCCATCTTTTCAGACGGATGGGTGAACTGAGGTCAGGACCCGGAAGGGAGCAACACCGGAACCAGGAAGCACTGCATCGAACTCGCAGATTAGCAAGGAAATAGCAGAGAGAAAACTACAACCGCCAAGGTCGTTGGGTCAACTCACCAAAGCAATCAAAGTGATCATTAGCTCGGTGCACTGAAACTGGTTTTCTTATTCCTAACCTATTTCATTCATAAATCATCATTTGGTATCTAATACAAAAACAAAATATAGAATTACTTCTTTCACTTTTGGTCATAACTAGTCCTTACCAAGAACCTAAAACATACACAGTAAATGTATATTTCTTAAACTTTTTCTGAAATATTCGTGAAATGTTTTATTCTCCTTACAATTCTTAATGGCGTTTTAACAGAAAGCTAATAAATTAAGATAACCACATGACGTGGCCAAGTGTTACTTTGATGTTAAACATGGATTTATTACACAGATATTACACTGCGGAATGTAAAATTATATAAAATTTTTGCCATCATGAATACATTTATATACCAAAAAATCGCAAAATAATGTTATTTACATATTCTTTTAATTTTATTCCATGTTTTATCCTGATTCAGAAAAACTATACATGTCATGGATTTGAAGCTGTTATATACCTAAAATAAAAATGTATATTTGAGATGATTCACTCCACCACTCCGATGTAGGATAGTGCAGTGAGCAGCGTCAGCCCTTGTTTTAGCACGCGATTACCAAAAGTTTAATTTTTCAGTGTTTTTCTAGACAAAAATTCATACATCTCAAAAACTACTTATAGAACATACTTCACATTTTTACCTTGCATTCCCAACAAGATTATATTAATATTTAGGTAGAATTGTGTTTCTATTATATTTTTAAAGTAAGTAATTTTGTTTAGTTGCCAAAACACTTTTTTAAATTTTTTAGTGTTACCATAGTAACACTCTTTTCTTTGAATATACAATCATAAATCTACCTAAATTTTAAGAGGACTATAATTTCTTTAGAATGACAATTTTTATAAATGTCAGTCTGTTAGAACTTGAGATATATAACAATTATTGTGTAAAAGTATCATGTAGAGTTTTATTATGTAAAAATGCTTTTATCTACATCACCAGTTTTACATAAAAAGTCAAAAAAATCATATATGTAAAAATCTTGTTGGACTAATATTAAGTAGTAGCTTCTTTGTAATCACAGTAACATAATAAAATAAACAAATCAGATAATTTTTTGTAATATTAAAGAAATAGGTATTTTCAGTGGCACATCCCGTCAAACAAGGCATCGTTTCAATTACGATGCATTAAGTTGTCCCACAACTTCTTTTTTATAACTATCTTCAGCGACACTTTTTATACTGGCCTCAAACTAAACATTGCAGTTTCACTAATTACCCGTCAAAGTGTAAAGAACCTAAGACCAAAACTACATTGAATAGCACCATTATATACATATTCACATCAATACGAAGACAGATTTACTTCTACGTACTTTGACACATTGAAAATTAACAAGTTTGTGAAATATATAATCTTGTCAATATGAAAAATTAATTATTTTGACAAGTTTCCCTTCCTCTTTAAATATTTACTATAAATTTAATTCCATTAGCCTAGATATATTCCCTTCAATATGGAAACAAAATGCAATTAAACTTTCTGTATGTGTAAATGGATAAAGAATTACTTTTGACTATCTCAAATCACTTCATTATGGGCGTTAAAATCATTTCTACTTTCTGGATCTCTTTCCTTCAATATGGAGACTAATTTCATTTAGACTGTCTCTACTTACGCCCTTCAATATTATGGAGACTATTTTCATTTAGACTGTCTCTACTTACGCCCTTCAATATTATGGAGACTAATTTCATTTAGACTGTCTCTACGTACGCCCTGCAATATCATGGAGACTAATTTCATTTAGACTGTCTCTACGTACGCCCTGCAATATCATGGAGACTAATTTCATTTCGACTGTCTCTACGTACGCCCTGCAATATTATGGAGACTAATTTCATTTAGACTGTCTCTACGTATGCCCTGCAATATTATGGAGACTAATTTCATTTAGACTGTCTCTATGTACGCCCTGCAATATTATGGAGACTAATTTTATATTGACTGTCTCTACGTACGCCCAGCAATATTATGGAGACTAATTTTATATTGACTGTCTCTACGTACGCCCTGCAATATTATGGAGACTAATTTTATATTGACTGTCTCTACGTACGCCCTGCAATATTATGGAGACTAATTTTATATTGACTGTCTCTACGTACGCCCTGCAATATTATGGAGACTAATTTTATATTGACTGTCTCTACGTACGCCCTGCAATACTATGGAGACTAATTTTATATTGACTGTCTGTATGTTTCTTTTCAATATGGGGATAAAATCAATCCGACGTTCTATAAATTCATGATAAATGAAAAATCAATTCATTACCACAATACTCAATTCCTTCAGTGTGGAGACTAAATAATTTTCATGACTATATCTTTTCCTTTCAATATGGAAACTAAAATAATGTTTTAGTCTATGTTAGTTCTCTTTAACATGTAAAGTAAATTAATTTCTATAGTAAAAAAATAATTAGATGTTGTTAGCTTATTCTCAAAAGATATACATTATATGAATTTTTCCAGGACATATTGTTGCCAGTCATACACTGTACCATCCTTAGAATTGTACTTTTTTACTAGTAAGTTTGTTAGCTGTGTATGTTGTTTTGAAAAACTTATTTTCTTACTATCTAAGTTAATTTAATTGTATAAAATTTTTAATCAATCCAAAATAAGTTGGGTACTTCCACCAAATACACTTCAAATGCAGATTCAAAAACTGCTCCGGAAAAATTCACAGATTTTTTTATGTACTCTGAAAATATAGGAGGGTATTGTAGGGATCTACATCTTTGGACACTTGTTTTACTGGTTTTCCATATAGCCAAGGGATGACCCACGAATGAAGTCTTAGAAATTTTAAATGTAAGTCTACCTTGAATTTTACCTCATTTTAAAGGTCTATTTTTTTAAAAATACAAAAGTGCAAATTTGAGGTCAAAAAGATGACCCAGTTAGAAAATAAAGCTACCCAAAGAATTTAATGTTATACTGCTAATACTTCTTAGCTATACGGCCATTTATTTATCGCTGTTGTTGAATGTAACCGAATATTGTATTATGAAAATAACTATGTTATTTAACAAAAATAAAAATGAGATAAATTATTGAAACACTTTAGACAAATATTTCCTAAAATAGTTTAAGAACATTTTTATAATAATTTGTTACATATTTTTTTTGTGAAAATTAATTAATTCCTCACATTCTATCAGTTAAGTTATAGCTGTACGCAGTAATATATAATAACTATATTATCCTTGTTCTTGAGCAGTATTAGTTATATAGACGTTACATTCTTTGACATGCTATTTTTCTGTCAGAGTCATCCTTTTGACTTCAGGTTTGCTCTCTTGTGTTTTACAAACAAATACCTTTAAAGTGAGGTATAATTCGAGGTAGATTTACATTTATAATGTTTAAGGCCCCCCATACACGGCAGGCCCGTCCTCAAGGCCAGAACTGCACAGTTTTGGCCAGCAGTCGCAACTCCACATACACGTTCGATTTGACTTGAAGGCCAGATGTCTCAGTTGGAAGTGTTTACAAGTAAACGATGTCTACAGTTGACGATTTAGAAGGTTATGGTGTAATCATATGTACACTAAAAAAAAAATATAAAATTAATGTAGGAATCGATGCTTGTGGGCTAAGGTTTGTTTGGAAAGACGAAAAGGTACTTTTTTCCTGGAGGAGCTTCCATGGTCAATGTAGACAATATCACATTCGTGGTCTTCTGGGTCCGACCGTGTCAAACACTACGTACAACATCAGAAGCCGACGTTTCGGCCTCGTTATAGAGTGCCATCTTAGGCTCTCGCGTATGGGGGGCTAAGACTTCCTTCATGGGCCATCCCCTGGCTATGCGAAAAGCAAGAAACATATTTCTAAATGTTTGGTATAGAAACATGTACATAACTACAAAGTTTAATTAAATTTATTTCAATAGTTTTAAAATTAATAAAAACATTTCTGACTTTTCCTAACCCTTACATTAGATTCTTTGAGAGGCTGTATTTTCTGACTGGGTCATGCTTTTGACCTTAGATATGCACTTTTCTGTTGTACAAACAAAGACCTTTAAAATGAGGTATAACTAGAGGTAGGCTTACATTTAAAATTTTTAAACCTTTCTTCGTGAGCCATCCTCTAGATATATCAAAAACGAGTAAAATATGTCTAAATGTTTGGTATATATACATGTACATAACTACAAAGTTTCATCACATTTTTTTCGATGGTTTTAAAATTAATAAATATATTCCAGACTTTTGCCCAACCCTGTTTATATTAGTTCTGAAACTAACGTTATAAGCATACCACCTACATTCTGATTTTTTCGCATTGATCGATTAATTTAAACAATTGTTTATGGTCTAGACTTTAGCCTTAATAAACTGCTTTTTAAGTTTGTCTGACACATATTACATATGAATTATGTAAACAATAAACAAGCGTTTGCCTTCAACAATAAGTGCTAGGTCAAATTAACACCGAGTTTACCAGCTTTACATGTTTTATATTTGAAATATGTCATAGAATTTTCAGGATATATGCCGGTTTGGTGGCTGAGTGGCTAAAGCCTCAGACTCCAGAGTGCACGGCCCAAGGTTCGAATCCCAATTGAGCTAACGGTTGGTACTTGACTAGTTCACTCACAGGCCTGCAAGCCCATCTGAACTGGTGAGTGAAGTTATAAATAAAAAAAACAAACAAACACAAAAAAGAAGATACTAATTGGTTGCGAAAGATTTTCAACGAACGAAGGCACTTGCATTTGATAAGTATATTTTGTTTTAAAATTAAGTATAAAATTAGGTCATTATAAAAATAATATAAACAGTTTTATTTTTTTAAACAAATCCAAATGTTGATAAAATCCAGTTTGTTCTAAAGTCTTGCTTTGTCAAATCTCACCCATTAATTAGCCTCAATGCAGGCAGAACAAAAGTTTGCTGTCTAAACTTTACGTAAACCCTTAAACTTCTAAACTACACGAAACATTACTATAAGTAATTCCAGATGTGCGTTCCAACGCATGTAGCTGACTTAATTTTACATTATTTTCAACCCTGCAAATTACAAACTTGTAACTACAGATCTAGAGTCTACTACTTATTTAAATTTTAAATTTAACAATTTAAATTTTAAAATAGTATTATGAAGCAAAATTAATACATAAAGATGTTTATGAAATAAAATATCTTCAGTGGAAGTTCTCTCTCACAATAAAAAAATTACTATAGTGAGAAATAAAAGCAATTTAGGTAGAGTTACTTCATTTCATTGAAACGAATAACAATTGAATACTTAAATCTTGAATAGTGAGATAACAGAAATGAGAGGAATAAATGCCACGTGCATTTATTGTGTCGATATTTGAGTCAAATAACTATGATTTGTTTAATTTAATCTGGTGTTTTCAATTTTAAGACACTATTCAAACAATTTCATATGATCCTTTGTTTCTTCAAAATTGTTTGTATAAGACTGTTAATTTGATGGAACGTTTCAGAATTCATAAGCTCCATTTTTTTATCAGCAAGATTTGATAACTCAAGACAAGTATAAAGCTTTGCTTTTGATTCTCAACTATAAATGTACTATTTGTATAACACACTTAATTTTTTCATTATGTATGTTGTTTTTCGAGAGCATAACCACAATCTAATAATATGAAGTTGCAATACTCCTGTAAAAAATGGCTACATTTACAACGCGCTCTTAGCGGCGGAAGGACAGTAGTGCGTATTTTTGCACTATTTACATCCACAGCTAAGATTTGTAACTTATGTTTATAATCTGCCATGGCACTTTTTTCTATTTGTATTATTCCACTACTTGAATACACAACCCGATACAACGGTAATGTCGTGTAGTTTTCCGGTCCGGTTACTTGGAGCGCTAGTTCCACAGTGGAGCAATCGAACTGTCGTGACTGTATGTTGTGATACTGTGGTATAACATTAAATATATAAATAATATTTTTTTTAAAGAAGGTTTATGGTCTTTATGTTGTATTGATTGCTTTTGGCATGTGTGCTTATTGTACTTTACTGCCACATCCAAGTTATTAAGTAAGGAACTTCGTGCGACACGCATAATGATCTCCTTATCGTTACAACACTACTCCTTAAGACTGTTTGGTCAAAAACATTTTCGATTTTTTTCGATTGTAATGTTTTTATATAAGCTATTAAATGTATTCCAACTAGTTCTTTCATTCAAGTTATGTTTATAGTTATAAATACATCACCTCAAAGAGAGTTTGGGCTTTCTTGGTACATACACAACTAAGTAACTGTTTTAACGATTATTCTTAAATTTTAAAAACAGTCCTTCACACGACTTTTCTTGCTCATAATTTATTTCTATTACGTACTTTTACTACAAATGAGAAGATTTGATTTTAAATAATTAATATTGTATGTTTGTTTTTGTTTTATTACGACGAAAAAGACAACGTCGTGTTAGGCATATTATACTTTTTAATATCATCCAATTTACAAAATTGATTAACTTTATATACTCAACTGGTGTATGCACTTTTATTCGCATGTTAAATTACATCTAGTAGCTACGCACACGTACAGCGAGACACAGCACACACACCTGCAGGATCGCGCTTCAAAGACTTCCTGCAATCATACCCCTCCCATCCCAAACCGTGGGGAGAAAGAGGTTTAGTGTGTTTGAGTAACTCGTGGTCAGACGTACAGCCAGCGCTGCGCAGCAGAATTCAGTTGTCCCTAATGCCGGCCGAACCACCTTAACATCCTGTAAAGGAGATCTAACGTCACGCCACTCTACCTAGGCTTTGGTAGCTTAAATTTATGTTGTTATAATTTTGTATGCAACTGACTGTGCTGTGTTGTAGCTGGATGGTATATGTAACTGTAACACTATATAACATGGGAGATGGAAGAAAAGGGCTTTTGTGGAACATTCGGATTTTGGTCCAGTTTGATAGGGGGTTGCCCAGTTGTACCGGGTTATGGCTAATTTAAATCGATTTATTGTAGTCGATTATTTATTTATTCACTAATTTTCGTAACAAATGTATTTATTTGTTAACGAATACAGAACAAATAATGTAGTAGCATACATAACGAAATTCCTCGCATATTATTAAGAAAAATAGGATAATCTTGTGAAGTAGAGCAATTATAACTTAACTTATGCGGTTTACTTATGGCGTGAGAGAATTATCAGTGAATTGAATTTTAGTTTTCGTGTTTTCGCAAAATAAATTTGTTAAATAATTAAACTGTGTGTAATATGATATAGTCAGTTAAAGTGATAAGTACTATAGTTGAAATTATTATGATAACCTAAAGTTATGATAGTGTAACATTTAGGTCTGCGTTATCGACGTTTTTACCAGGGAAAATAATATCTGCTGTAAACCTCTCTCGTAATAACTACATCGGCTAAGTTTGGCATTCCTCACAAAAACAATCTTTGTATAAGACAGTTTTAATTTAAATCTTGTTCACAATTATCTGTCAATGATTTCCTTTGTTATCGACAGCCATCATGCACACCAATCATACATAATATGTCATTGTTTCATAGACGCGGACTTTTTGTTGAATTTGTGTGTCATTACTACAGAATATGCCGGGATGGAAGTGTGACTAGGGAATGTTAAGAGTTCTAACTGAATAGACCCAGATTTGAACGCAGTTTCAATTGGACATGCTAGGTACAGAGGATTGTTTCGACATAAACATAAAATTGTTTGTTCTTGGTAAACAACCTGCAAACTGTACCCATACACGTACAATGGTAGTGACCCACCCGCCCACCCATACACGTACAATGGTAGTGAAATACACGTACAATGGTAGTGACCCGCCCGCCCACCCATACACGTACAATGGTAGTGACCAACCCGCTCACCCATACACGTACAATGGTAGTGACCCACCCGCCAACCCATACACGTACAATGGTAGTGACTCACCCGCCCACCCATACATGTACAATGGTAGTTACTCACCCGCCCACCCATACACGTATAATGGTAGTGACACACCCGCCCACATATACACGTACAATGGTAGTGACCCACCCGCCCAACCAGACACGTACAATGGTAGTGACCCACCCGCCCAACCAGACACGTACAATGGTAGTGACCCACCCGCTCACCCATACACGTACAATGGTAGTGACCCACCCGCCCACCCATACACGTACAATAGTAGTGACCCACCCACCCACCCATACACGTACAATGGTAGTGACCCACCCGCCCACCCATACACGTACAATGGTAGTGACCCACCCGCCCACCCATACACGTACAATGGTAGCCTAGTGACCCACCCGCCCATCCATACACGTACAGTGGTATTAACCCACCTTCCCGCCCATAATTGTCAGTAGTATTGACCCACCCACACATACATTTACAGTGGTATTGACCCACCCAACCACCCATACACGTACAGTGCTATTTACCCACCCGCCCACCCATACACGTACAGTGCTATTTACCCACCCGCCCACCTATACACGTACAGTGGTATTGACCCGCCAGCCCACCCCTACACATATGGTGGTATTGACCTACCCGCCCACCCATACACAAACAATGGTACTGACCCACCCGCCCACCCAAACACGTACAGTGGTTTTGACCTACCCGCCCACCCATACACAAACAATGGTACTGACCCACCCGCCCACCCAAACACGTACAGTGGTTTTGACCTACCCGCCCACCCATACTAGTACAATCAACTACCGGAGCAACTGGCCATCAGCCACTAGTAGATATTGAAATGATGCAAGAATCTAAGAACTACCGACCTTTGATTTGTATGCGATTATATGTAACTGCGTCTCATTTAATATATGTAGATACGGGAAGATGTTGGACAGTCAGTTTTCACCAAAGTAAAAGTCTTGTTTGCAGATAATAGTTTTATAAGTAGTTATACTTACTTACTTACTTATCCGGTCCCGTTCCAGTCAATCCTGGGTCTGGGTTGTCACCAAGCCTCTCCATCTTCTCCTGTCCCTCCACATCTCCTCTCTCACCACTTCCCCCCACACACTCCCTCTCTTTTCCACGTCTGTCCTCACTCCATCCAGCCATCTTCTTCGTGGTCTTCCTCTGGGCCTCCTTCCCTCCATTTCCCATTCCTCCATCTTCCTCGGCAACCTCTCTACACTCATCCTTTTTACGTGACCATACCACCTCAACCTTGCTTGTTCCACTCTTTCTCTTATACTCTCCTCCACTACATCCTTCCTTATCTCACTATTCCTAATTCTATCTCTTCGAGTTCTTCCCTTTATTGCTCTCAAGAACCTCATTTCCCCTGCCTGTACTCTACTCCACTCCCTTTCTGACATCCGCCATGTCTCTGCCGCATAAGTAATTATAGGCCTATAGTAATTCTTGAACATCATTACCTTGGCCCTCCTTGGTACCTCTTTGTCCCATACTAGATGTTTCACCGTCCGGAAGAATCCCGCTCCCATTCCTAATCTGGCATTTATTTCCTGTTCCATTCTTCCATCACTTGACACCATCGTTCCAAGGTATTTGAAATCATCTACCTTTTTTAGTATACTTCCATCTACCAATATATCTTCTTCCAAAACTGTGTCCCTTCCTACTACCATTACTTCACTTTTTTCCTTGCTTATCCTCAGCCCTCTCTCCCTCATCTTCCTACTCCACTTGTCCAGTTGTTCTTGTATCTCCTCCCTGTTTTCTCCCCACATCAGAATATCGTCAGCAAACATCATTATCTTCATCTCTTCATTTGTCTCCTCTTTAATTTCTCTCATCATTATCTCCATAACTACATTAAAAAGAATCGGAGACAGAACACTCCCCTGTTTCAGCCCTTTCTTTACCTTGAACCATTCTGTATTACCATCACATGTCCTAACTCTGCACTCGTGCACCCTATACAATTCCTTAACCCATTTCATCATATTTTCTGTCACTCCTATTTTTTCCATACTCTCCCATATACTTTTTCTCTTAACAGAATCGTAGGCTTTCTCGACATCTATAAACACCAGTATTAACTTTTTATTGAACTCCCAGTGCTTTTCAACCATTTGTCTCACTGCAAAAATCAAGTCGATCGTACTTCTTCCCTTCCTAAACCCATGTTGTTCCTCCCCTATCTGGTCCTCTATCACGTCCTTAATCCTGTTAAAAATTATTTTTTCAAATATTTTGGCAACATGGCTTATTAATGTTACTCCTCTATAGTTCTTGCATAGTCTTCTACTTCCCTTCTTGTGTATTGTTATTATTTCACCTTTCCCCCAGTCGTCAGGCACTCTTCCTTCCCTCCATACGCATGTGAAGACTCTCTTCAACCAATGTACTCCCACTGCTCCCAAAGCCTTTACCATATCTGATGATACTTCATCTGGTCCTGGGGATTTCCCACTTTTCATCTCTTTCACCGCCTTTTCTATTTCCCTCCAACTTATCTCTTCCCCTCTCTCCCATTGCTCCTCATTTTCGTCTTCCTCTTCTTCCTCATAGTTTTCATTCAACAGTGTTTGGAAATACCTTTTCCACAACTTTTTCATTTCCACTCCTTCCACCATGACTCCATTTTCATTTTGCATTGTTTTGGCACTTTCGGTCACTCTCTTTTTGTTCCTCATCATACTATAGAACATCTTTTTGTTTTGTCCTAAGTCTTCCTCTAACTTTTTCGTGAAGTTCTCCCATTCCTTGTCCTTTGCGTCCTTTATTATTCTTCTGCATTCTCTCTTCTTTGCCAAATATTCATCTTTGTCTTCTTGCGCTCTGGTTTTCCACCACTTCCTCCATGCTTTGTTCTTCTCTTTTACTCCTTTAATTGTCTCTTCATTCCACCAACTTGTTTGTTTTTCTCTTCTTTTCCCCTTTGTTCTCCCACATACCTTTTCGGCTGCCTTTACTATTGTGTCCTTGAACCGATTCCATTCCTCTTCCAGCTCCCCTACCTCTGTTCTGGGTAACTCCTTTTTTACCATATTTCTAAATTCTTCCTTCTTCTGCTCCTCCTGCAGTCTCCATCCCTTTATTCTTTCAACTGGTTTTGTCGTTCTGCTCTCTTTTATTTCCATTCTAAACACCCCCACCAACAGTCTATGGTCCCCTCCTACGCTTACGCTGGGAATCACCTTCACATCCATGATCTTTTCTCCCCATTCTCTATCTGTTATTATATAATCAATTACACTTTTTACTATCCCATCCCAACTATACCTTGTTATTATATGGCTCTCCCTCTTTTGAAATCTCCCATTTCCAATTGTCAATGCATTTCTTTGGCACATGTCCAGCAGTCGTCTTCCTTCCTCATTTCTGTTTCCAAACCCAAAATTGCCCAACACCTCCTCAAACCCTCTTCTGTCGGTCCCAACCTTTGCATTTAAATCCCCCATTAATATATTTACATTTCGTATTTGGTCTTCCAGCTTTTCTTCAAACTCTTCCTTTTCTTCCTCTGAACATCCTGTCTGTGGTGCATACACCTGCATTATTTTTATTTCCTTGTTTTTGTTTCTAATCCTAACTGTCATCATTCTATCCGATGTAAACTCCACTTCGTCTAGCATCTCCTTTATCCTCCTATTAACCATTACTGCTACTCCATTCCTTTTTGATCTTCCTCCACTCCAGTACAGCCATGTCCCTCCTCTCAACTCTCTACTTCCCTGCCCCTTCCACTTTGTTTCACTCAATCCCAGAATGTCTATTCTCCTTTCCTGCATCTCGTCTATCAATTCTTCTGTTTTTCCCGAAAGCGTAAGTATGTTCAGTGTTCCAATCTTTATCCTTTTTCGTTTCCAGTCACGTCCGTTACTCCTGTCTTTCCGAGGCTTGGTTATTGTTTTGAAAGCAATATCAACTTCGCTATCGGCTTGCTAGGCCTGACATAGCTGTTGTTTGGTATCTCTCTTAGTCTGGCTTCTATAAGTAGTTATAATTTTGCTGTAATCGATTCCATAAATAACTACCGTTGCATTATTATTTCCAAAAGTCGTAATTTTATAAAGCTAGATTGGGTAAAATAAAATACAGCTTGTAATTTCTGTCCACTTTCCTTGTTTTTTATACATACAATTACTCTGACTATATAGGTTTAAAATTAAAAAAAAATTTGTATACAATCAAAAATGTAATTCTAATTCTATCTCTTTATCTTTTATTTAATTACACAAAAGCAAGTAAAAGCAAAATGGCAATCATTATTATTGTGGTAAGGGAGGGCGAATGGTATTGGTTTCGTATACTTTTTGAGTTGGTGTCAAGAGCCATCTTAAAAAATCTGATTAGTTACAAATAAATAAACAATCATTCATTGGATATAAAGCAACATTTGTTTCTTAAAATACAGTTTGCTCAGTAATTTTTTTTAAAGTTATCTAAGGTTCATTTAAAAATTTAAACCAAAAAAGAACTATTACGTTGTTTTAAAAATAATTATATACAATTAAAAAATATAGGCTCTACCTTCTCGATACCTAATAAATGATTGTTATTTACATTAGCATTATAAAACGGGCATTTGTATACCCTAATTTTCTAGTAGAAGCAGTGCGATTCTTAAAAAAATATTGTCCTGGGTACTTAACTACCTGAACGAACTATAGCAAATACAGTATGTATTTAGTTAATTTATCTAGTCCCCTTTTACAAAACAAATAAATAAATATAAAATAATTGAAAAATGAGAAATAGATCAATTATTTAGTGTGTTGTTAATTATTATTGTTTTGTTATTTATTTAGTAATTAATTATGCTTTTACTAAGGATAGAAAATTGAAAACATTTTCATAATTTAACAACATTAAAAACTAAGCACAGGATAAAAATAATTGCAATAAATAAAATTAAATTGAAGACAAGATGGTAAAAAAAGATATGATCAAAAGTTTACTGACTAACAGAAATATAAATACAAACATAAGTAGTGTAGCAAATTGACATTGATAGCATATGATATCAGGGCAAAAATCAGACAAAGATAACCACAAGGTAGGAGCACAATACTATCTATTGATAATAACTTACAAACATAATTGTCTTTTTTTTAAGTGACTGATGAGGAAACTGTAATAAGCAGCTTAACAAATAAAAATGCTGAATGGATTTGGTAAATTAAAATGATTAGTCATTAAAAAGCACAAGATAAAAACATTATAACCGTTCCACTAAAATAAGAAACTAAACAGTTTATAGGGGGGTTAGCAATGAAGACGCCTGAATTTTCTCAGTTGTGCCAAAGTTACAGTGTTTAATTATTAACTGTGTAAAGTTTTCAATATGGAAGTAATCGAAACAAGAAGAGGGAAGCCGGCGTTAATCGGCTATGGTTGTCGGCACAGGGTCGGGCGAAAGAATGGCAATATCATTCACTGGAGGTATTTTTGTTAAATTTGTTTAAAAGCGTTTGATTCTCATACTTAAAAAAAATTTATAAATTTATTTATTTCTCTGAAAAATCCTGAAAGAACTGTTTATTTATCTGTAATCTCTCCCCCCCCTGCTTTGGCACCTGCCATTTTGCATGTCAACTATCAATATGTATAACAATACTGTACAAGAGGGATGGCATTAAATAGGATTACAATGAATCAGATTTGTAAATGTATTTTTCTGTTATTTTATGCCTATATGTAACTACTCTTCAGTTCTAATGTTCTCAAAATATCTACCCATATACTTTAAAATAATATTTTATAGGATAGGAATGATTATAAAAAAGTAAGAGTAACATAAATAAACAGTGGGTTGCCCGTGCTGTTGACTTCACTGTCAAGTTTGTGATTGATTAAAAAAAACTTATAAAAACTAATTTATTTAAAGTTAATTTTATTGATACAACACCAAAATAACGAATGAGTAAAGGGGGAAAACATTTATGTTCATGATACTACAAACATTATTGAAATAAGACGAAATTCCAATTTTCAAATTCCAAATTGACTTTAATAATTGTTAGTTTAATTTTACAAAGTAGCTTAATTCTCTTTTGCAATGGCAATAAATATAATATCGACGATGAAAATTAATAAATTATATATTTAATGAGTTCTAATGTAACAGGTGTGTGAATTTAATTTACTTCCCTCCTGTAAAGAAGAACGTGCATTCATCGCCTACGACGTAACTAGGGGCCTGCATGACAATGTTAAAGAACTTGCATTCATCGCCTACTACGTAACTAGGGGCCTGCATGACAATGTTAAAGAACGTGCATTCATCGCCTACGACGTAACTAGGGGCCTGCATGACAATGTTAAAGAACTTGCATTCATCGCCTACGACGTAACTAGGGGCCTGCATGACAATGTTAAAGAACTTGCATTCATCGCCTACGACGTAACTTAACTAGAGTCCTAGGCCTGCATGACAATGTTAAAGAACGTGCATTCATCGCCTACGACGTAACTAGGGGCCTGCATGACAATGTTAAAGAACGTGCATTCATCGCCTACGACGTAACTAGGGGCCTGCATGACAATGTTAAAGAACGTGCATTCATCGCCTACGACGTAACTAGGGGCCTACATGACAATGTTAAAGAACGTGCATTCATCGCCTACGACGTAACTAGGGGCCTGCATGACAATGTTAAAGAACGTGCATTCATCGCCTACGACGTAACTAGGGGCCTGCATGACAATGTTAAAGAACTTGCATTCATCGCCTACGACGTAACTAGGGGCCTACATGACAATGTTAAAGAACGTGCATTCATCGCCTACGACGTAACTAGGGGCCTGCATAACAATTTTAAAGAACGTGCATTCATCGCCTACGACGTAACTAGGGGCCTGCATGACATGACCAATGTTAAAGAACGTGCATTCATCGCCTATGACGTAACTAGGGGCCTGCATAACAATTTTAAAGAACGTGCATTCATCGCCTACGACGTAACTAGGGGCCTACATGACAATGTTAAAGAACGTGCATTCATCGCCTATGACGTAACTAGGGGCCTGCATAACAATTTTAAAGAACGTGCATTCATCGCCTACGACGTAACTAAGGGCCTACATGACAATGTTAAAGAACGTGCATTCATCGCCTACGACGTAACTAGGGGCCTACATGACAATGTTAAAGAACGTGCATTCATCGCCTACGACGTAACTAGGGTCCTGCATGACAATGTTAAAGAACGTGCATTCATCGCCTACGACGTAACTAGAGGCCTACATGACAATGTTAAAGAACGTGCATTCATCGCCTTCGACGTAACTAGGGGCCTAAATGACAATGATAAAGATTGGCATTTGAAATATTAAAGGAAAATAAAATGTGAATAAGTTGCATTGTTATAAACAACATTTATATGATGATTGCAGCCTCTTTATTATAAATATAAAATAACAAATTATAATAAATAAAAATTTACATTATTATTTATTGATCATGAATTACGCTGTATGAATTGATTGATAGTCCTCTATTACCGTTCATACAGCGTGAATGGGTCAGTGAGCGCGCGTTGAGTATAAAGGTTGAATATTGATGACAACTAATAAAATATATCACCTCATATTTAATAGTTAAAATGAAAAACTGTTAGTTCAATATAGTAGTCATATTATGAGAAATACTATGAGATACGTAGTGTGACTAAACAATGGAATTCCTTCTCCATTAAGAAGTATTATTCAATCTATCAGAAATATGAACATAAAAAGAAAAATATTGATATACGAGTATAATCAGTTTTTATTTCTGATGGCTTGCAAAATACTTGTTAATGGAGAGGGGTTATGGTTGTTTAGTTGCAGTTTATACCACAGGCCTGTATATTACATCACCAGTGTTGTTTGTTGGTACATTTAAATCGTACTATTAATATTTATGTGGATAAAAATACACTGATTATTTAATTCATAGTCCGTTCATCCGAGGATTGAAATATTACACGCTCTTCACTGTGAGCATTATGGCCGTCACACATATAATGGTATACTGTAATATTAATACAAAAATTAGGAAAATTGCCATTGAAGAAAGATAACTTTGGCAAGAAACATAATTTTGAAATAGCAAAATTATATGAAAATTTTAAATTGTGTTTAGTTTGGATATAATATTTTCAATCCCAAATGAAAACCCAAATATATAGCAGAATCCAAGACATGAGAGGTAGGTAAAGTTCCGACTTAGCCATTCGATTGTAAGCCTCAGTTGAGTTTTCGATTGTAACTATCTGCCATCTGAACAATGCGAATAGCACCGGGATTGCGGGCAGCCTAATCAATTTCAGAGGTAGATAGTTACCCCCAAATTAGTCAGTTGGCTGGACATAAACCCCAAATTCTGAGAATATGTGCTCTAGGAGCCCGCATTTGGGTTGTGCTGTAGTAGCACGCGGTGAGGAAACACGTAACTGTGGTTATGACCCCCCCCCCCCACCAAGAACATTCAGTGGTTGCTACCCCACCCTACCCACCAAGAACGTTCAGTGGTTATGAACTCTCACTCACCAAGAACGTTGTGGTTATGAACCCCCTACCACCAAGAACGTTCAGTGTTTATGACCCCCCTCCCACCCACCAAGCATGTTCAGTGGTTATAAAACCCCACCCACCCACCATACACGTATAGTTCTCATGATATTTTATTATATGTGTATTGGTTCCACTTGAATCATCCCACTCTTATTTTGAGGGATTAAGTGGAAGAAAGACATTTATGGTCCTAACTTCGTCCTTAATTCAGATGATTTCCATTTTATATAATGTGTGTTATTTATTCTAATAGCAATAGGAGAATAGTAAATAAGAAAATCTTTAACACTATTAGCCTTAGTCAGTGAGGTGGCTTAGTGGTTAAAGCTTGTGGTTGTTGAGTTTAAGGTCCAAAGTTTGAATCTTCACCTAAGCTGTCAGTTGATAAATTAATCGTTGAATAACGTTCACGTAAATGCTTGTAGGCTTTACAATCTGAAACATAAAGTTTACAACATAATCTATGGTCTTTACTTTTTAACGTAATGAGATTTCAAACTTAAGCAACATTTAACGACATATATACTCGTGTGTTGATAAGTAGTTGTTAACACGCTTGCTGGTGAGGTTTTAATAGACTGATAAAGCCATGGACCCCAACAATCGTTTTTCCATCACATCGTTGATGGAGGAGGCCGTAGATTTGTATCAGTGTGGTACACGGCATAGTGCAATGCCATCTGATGAAACCTAGAGGCGATCTTACAGTGACGGATTACACGACGTACAAGGCTGTCACTTTGTGTCGGCGTTACTGCTCTGTCCAGATAACGATATGGTCAAGTTTGAAGGTCAAGTCTAGGGTGGTGTGTGTTCAATAATTTTATTATTTGATATAATGACTTAATGTGGACTATCGAGGAATGTTTATCACAGCAGTTCGATCAATACAAAAATATCATAATATTAACGAACGTTAGACAAATAATATTAAGGAATGTTTATATATGTTCATATATCAGTTCACAAGACAAATAATTACACATCTAGACCATCCCAAACAACCCACCCTAGCCCTAGACTTTAGTGTTCGTAGCTAAGGAGACAAGCTTAGCCAGCCGAACTACGTTCAAATTTCTGATTACATTGTTCTGACACTTCCATCGTTTTGAAATCACGTTAAACCATTGGTACTAGGTTAATTGTTAGAATAAAATGGTTAAGTAAACTCTACCAATATCATCATTTCATCATCTTTGACTTAAGCCTCGCTAAGGGGACTTTCCTTTGAGTCCTTTGTGGTAGTGTGCTGCTTACGGCGTCCAGGAAGGGAGCTCATCCCGTAGTCCTGTTTGAGAATTTCAGTCTTGTGGATACATTTAAGCCTAAATTTACCTTCTTCAAGACATAATTCACTGTATCTTACCTACCATACACTTAAAATCAACATAGAATACCTCAACCATACAAAACAAAGGTAAAAAGGACTTAAACTCTTGATCATCTTTCTCTTTCCATCAAATGCCAAGAGAACGCATTGCAGGTGGTAAAGTCATGTTTTACAAAGTAACTCTTACTTGTAATTTATTTACATACCCTTTTCTATGTACTGGTATCACCTTCAAGGTGTTGTTGTGCAGAAGTCATCTTGACTGTTTTGCTGAGTTTGGATTAGTCCCAATCAAAGAATATCGAATGGTCGCTTTCACCAATGAAGGGGTTGCTGTGCAGAAGACATGTTGACTGTATTGTTGAGATTGGATTAGTCCCAAGAAAGAATATTGATTGGTCAATTCAACTATTAAAGAGGTTGTTATGCAAAGTCTTTGTGACTGCATTCTTGAGATTGGATTAGTATCATCAGAGAATCTTTCATGGCCATTTCCATCAATCAAAGGGTTTTTGTGCAGAAGACATGTCGACTGTATTTTTGGGATTGGATTAGTCCCATTAGGGAATATCGAATGGTCACTTTTACCAATGAAGGGGTTGCTGTGCAGAAGACATGTTTACTGTATTGTTCAGATTGGATTAGTCCCATCAGAGAATATTGAATGGTCACTTTCACCAATGAAGGGTCATGTTGACTGTATTATTGAGATTGGTTTAGTCCCATAAGAGAATACTGAATGGTCGCTATTACCAACGAATGGGTTGCTGTGCAGAAGACATGTTGACTGTATTGTTGAGATTCGATTAGTCCCATCAGAGAATATTGAATGGTCACTTTCACCAATGAAGGGTCATGTTGACTGTATTGTTGAGATTGGTTTAGTCCCATAAGAGAATACTGAATGGTCGCTATTACCAACGAAGGGGTTGCTGTGCAGAAGACATGTTGACTGTATTGTTGAGATTGGATTAGTCCCATCAGAGAATATTGAATGGTCACTTTCACCAATGAAGGGTCATGTTGACTGTATTGTTGAGATTGGTTTAGTCCCATAAGAGAATACTGAATGGTCGCTATTACCAACGAAGGGGTTGCTGTGCAGAACACATTTGGACTGTATTGTTGAGATTGGATTAGTCCCATCAGAGAATATTGAATGGTCACTTTCACCAATGAAGGGTCATGTTGGCTGTATTGTTGAGATTGGTTTAGTCCCATAAGAGAATACTGAATGGTCGCTATTACCAACGAAGGGGTTGCTGTGCAGAAGACATGTTGACTGTATTGTTGAGATCGGTTTAGTATTGTCATTAATGGACTGTGATTTAGATCCTTAAGTTAAAAGCTTAAGTGTACATCAACTTCTGACGTTCGGACTTTGCAGAAGTCAATTTTTAAGGCAGATGTTCACACCAGCACAATCTTTCAAGCTCAACTACTTGCTTAGTGTGAACATTTACCTTAAAAATTGACGTCTATGGAGTCCGAAACGTCAGTAGTTGATACATAATGCACATAACAAACTGTAGGTCAAACCCATTCGACCAAGATTATGTGATACAAAGGCCGTGGAAGCCTACCAGGAACAGCTTTTTCTGTGAAATCTTATAACAACCGTCTGATTTCGTTCGTGAAGCTGATCTGGATAATGATGAGACGCTATTTGTCATTTGTTAATTAGTAATTCATTCACTGCATTCATTTATTCTTGTAAACCCTCGTGTGTATAAACATAAAGTATTCAGTAGGCCATGGGCATTTATTTTGCTTCTGTATTCCATTCTATGCTATTTTTTTTTATTGATCCATTTAATTAATGTGAAACCATTTTAAATGTTTAGAAATCTTTTCTGTAAATGTTGGGAAGATGTACCATATATCGTTTTCACGTGAGTTTATCTAGTTGATTTGTATGAACAATTGAAACACTTTTATTTTCTTTCTGAACGTTTTTTTGTTTTTGTTGTTTGTTTTTGTTGGTTTTTTTTATGTTATTATGTAATTGATTAGGTTTAGTTTGGTGGAAAGTGGTCGAGTTGTCGTCTGTTAACCGAGTTATGTTGGTTTATTGTGCACCAATACAGTAACGTATATTTTTCAGACACATATAATCTCGAAGCTATAATAATATATTTTTATTTTGTGGGAAATTTCTCCACTATCCCACTACACGATGTTGTAGATAGATCTAATGAGTATATTTAACTCCGTAACGTTTACGTAAGAAGTTTCAGAGTTTATACAAAATAACTTATTCATTACATTTACATTGTATAAAACGTATTGAAGAATATGAGCAATGTGTTTTACAATTGAAATCTTTACGGGAAATATTTTTACCAATAATATGATAAATTAATAAATAAAGCCATACAAAATAATCATGGCAAGTTTAAATAAAATTCTAATTTCCTCTCCACTTTATTAATTAAGTTTAAAACATATTTTGCTGTTTTTACGACGTTATTTTCGGACATTTTGCTAAAAGTATTAGTAATAGAATTTGTCTAATAATGAAAATACGTTTTACAATAAAGAGGGACTGTTATAAAACCCAATTATTTAAATTCTCTAACTCTTGTAACTTTGTACCGAAGTGCTCTACCTCCAATCTTTGTAAGAAATATAAACACACTAATTTCCTACTAGCTAGATACAAAAACAAAATTCCTCTCGAATTAAAGACACTTTTCATTACTATTTTATAATGTATGCAATTCGCCAGTAATATATGTATGCACGTGTACGTTGATAACTTAAAGATTGTTGTCCAATTATTTCACCTGTTTTTTTTTTTTTCTTAAAAGTTTAATTCACGTTTTTTTAGGAATTTTGAAGGAATTTCTTTATGAAATAATTTCGTATCTTTTGAATAACAATAATGGATCATATGAAAACATATGATGTCAAAATGTAGTGGGTGAAGGTTTTGTAAAAATCATGAAATTAATGTAGTCAATGTCCATCAGCACTACATTTTAGGACATTTACATAAGGACATTGTTTAATCTGATCTGTTACAGTAGTCATAATGTATTCACACAACCGGAGGCAAATGTCCACAATTATTGAACACAAAACTGTTACGGCCTTATTGTTGGATTTTATTACGGTCATTATCTTTATGGATTTATAGTTCATCGAACTTGTTGAATTAAATCTCGATTTGGATATACTAGTTGATTTAAAACTATATTCTCTGATAGAGAAGTGACATTTAATGCATATGGATAGAATTGTTTTGATTCATTAACAATTTGTATTTTTTTTTTAATTTTGTACATTATTTATACATTTTTCGATAAGAAATAAAAAAACAGTTTTTTAATCATAGTAAATAACTGAATAAAAGTCTAAACCCATAATTTTATTGCCCTTCGAAAAATGTGTTTGTAAACTAATTCTACCATAAATATGAGAAGGTACTTTTTTTTCCTCACTATACAAATTTAACACATCTAATTTGTATTTAAACTTTTATTGCGACTATAAAAATGTATATGTAAACTATTTATACCATAAAAATAAGTAGGTAAACGTTTATTGTCATTCTACTCATTCAACATCATACAATGTATTTGTAAACTTTCATTGTCACCATACAATGTATATGTAAACTTTCATTGTCACCATACAATGTATATGTAACCTTTCATTGCCACCATACAATGTATATGTAACCTTTCATTGTCAACATATAATGTATATGTAACTTTTCATTGTCACCATACAATGTATATGTAACCTTTCATTGTCACCATACAATGTATATGTAAGCTTTCATTGTCACCATACAATGTATAAGTAACTTTTCATTGTCACCATACAATGTATATGTAACATTTCATTGTCACCATACAATGTATATGTAACCTTTCATTGTCACCATACAATGTATATGTAACCTTTCACTGTCACCATACAATGTATATGTAACCTTTCATTGTCACCATACAGTGTATATGTAACCTTTCATTGTCACCATACAATGTATATGTAAACTTTCAATGTCACCATACAATGTATATGTAACCTTTCATTGTCACCATACAGTGTATATGTAACCTTTCATTGTCACCATACAATGCATATGTAACCTTTCATTGTCACCATACAGTGTATATGTAACCTTTCATTGTCACCATACAATGAATATGTAAACTTTCATTGTTACCATACACAGTTATCACAATAAATTGTATATGTAATATTTTATTCCAACCATAAAATGTAAACTTTTATTTCTCTAATTGAAAATTTTACTGCTACCATAAAAATGTATGTATACCTTAAAATACCTAAGTCAAAATTAGTTTCTTTAGAAAGTATATAGTTTCAAACTGTATAAAATACTTGATAAAGCCTAATTTGAGATGCCTGCCTTTGTCAAATGTAAGAAGAATGTGGGATGAAAGAGATTCTTCAGTATTCATGTCAGGTCCCATTGTCCACCCAAGAGGAATGTGAAATGACGGACACATTTGTAACATGCTGCATTGAAGTATGTCCATTTCCAGGATTACGTCATAAAATAATGTAAAAAAATATGTTCATACTTGAGTTACTCATACCCATCGATATACGTTCCCGTTTCTATTAAGGAACAGATAAAAGAAAAAAAGAAATTATCTGAAGTTATAACAAATTTTTAATTAGTTTTTTTAGTCAGCATATTACGTATTTGTTGAAAGACAAGTCAACGCCACACAACATAAATTTATTAAATATAAAGAACAAAACGTAACAATACTAAGGTTTTAACCATAATATTTGTAAATTTGATATTGTAATAAATTTAAGTTGTGTGGCGTTCACTTGAATGTTATATATTTTAGTTATATGAATCAATAAAACTGGTATCATAAAAATTTAAGCCTGTCTGATATATCAGTATTTTGTCCATTTTTATTAAGCATTCCTCATCAAAAATTTTTTTTTTGCTTGGTAAAATAACTACATATTTCTTTATCGAAATCGAGTGGTAAATTTCTTAAGTTGAGGATAAAAACTATGAATTAAGGAATTGGAAACAAAAACAGTTGTCGTGTAAACTCTAGAAAATCTTACAAAATAAATCATTGGTTAAGTGTTTTTCTTAACGTCCTTAGTTTACATTTTTCGAACATAGGCTAACTTAGTCCATACGTTTTCAATAACTATGGGAAAAATACCTTTATATTTTCTCTTAAACTAACAATAATAATGTGTTACTACTGAGTGAATCAGTTTGATTATAGTAACTCGAGTCTTGATTAAAACACGTTTCAACACTTTGAAACAATGAAAACTACCGAGTGACACTTCAAGACAAACAATTTGATTTTTTCCAATATTTCTGAGGAAAAAAAATAACAGTTTAAAAACACTGGAATGTACTAAATCATGTTTTAAGATTAATATATTAATTCTGACATGACAGTTGAATGAATCAACTGCAACTTGACTAGATCATTGTTGAAATTACTGTCTTCTTAAAATCAGAAATTAAGTATTTCAACGCACGAATATATAGTTTCTCCAGTCCTAAATTTTATATTTATAACCCTGCGTACTACAGCTTTGTCCCTGGTTTACCATTCTTTGGAAAACGAATGCTTCTCCTTAGCCATTCTTAGAAAGCGTGTGCTCACCATGACCATCCCTTGAAAAGTAGTGTAATCAAAAAGGAGATTTATTTCATATGCCTAAACCCTATTGTGACCTCAGCTAGTACTCCTGTACCAAGGACTCAGAATAGATAACTTGCCAAGGCCTTGAAGCTTGATTGTAACTCACTACTGACTGCCATAAAAATAGCCTCCCATAATCTTGTGCACTCAGCCAGTCTACAATACTCAACTTAATAAGTTCTAGTAAGAGTTGAACTGTTTAAAATAAAAACCTTATTTTTTTTACATGAAATCCATGATAATCTTGGATTTCATGAAAAATGAATAAAACCACATGCTGGCACGCACCGTTACTTGTCCTGTGGACAGACTGGAACCCACGGTAAGTGACGTTATTTGAATTATAGCAATACTACCGCCAATGCTTCATGTTGACTATCCTTTACAGATATTGGATTCTGTGATATTCCTTAAGCACAGGAAGAACTAGAGGGCCCAATTTTCCTGCCATATAAACACAAACGACTAAAGGACCCACTCCTACAAACACAGATGACTAACGGACCCACCCTACCACCCCTACGAACACAGACTACTAAAGAACCCACCCACAAGCCCCTACAAACACACTTAAGGACTTAACCCCTAAAAACCGACAAGAACAAGACCCACCTATACGAACAAAAACCACTAAAAGACACACCGTGATATTCCCTATGACCACATATGAATAAAGAACCCATTTTCTACAAACACATATAATACAGACTACTAAACGATCTACGCTCCAACCCCCTACGAACACAGACGAATAAAGGACCCACCACGTCACTCATAAAAACACAGACGACTAAAGGATCCACCATTCCACCCCCTACGAACACAGACGATTGAAGGACCCACTATACCACTCCCTACGAACACAAATGACTAAGGTGCCCACCTCATCACTCCCTACGAACACAAATGACTAAGGTGCCCACCCTATCACTCCCTATGAACACAAATGACTAAGGTGCCCACCCTATCACTCCCTACGAACACAAATGACTAAGGTGCCCATCCTATCACTCCCTACGAACACAAATGACTAAGGTGCCCACCCTATCACTCCCTACGAAAACAAACGACTAAACATTCCCCATTATTGTTCACCTCAAGTAGGATGCAATGTACACAATGGACGGGTTTCAGTAGTGACTAAAATAAATTTCTTATAACTAGATGAATAAATATATCCAATAGGGAGCTGAGGTGGTGTAATAGGTTATCAAATTATTAAGTAAGATCTATACAAGGAAATGATTCTCTTAGGTAAATGCTCCAGTGTTCCAGTCCAAGCAATATCAAAACAGAATAGATTAAGCTTCAGGTATACTCGAAGATGGACGGTTCCTTGAGGAAGGAGATGGACGGTTCAATCGCAATAGCAAATCGGAACATTATCAAGGTTAAACACTATAGACACAATTTGAAGCCATGTATAAATATTTTAATGTCTATCCATTAATGCAGAAAACGCAGTTGGCAAAGTGCAGAATTCACAAACAGAAAATAAGGCCATCAGAATCAAAGTCAAACAAACTTTGAAGGGGATCACCTGTTTTCCCATGGTTGCTCACTTGACCCTGGGCTATAAACATCTGTACTGCACACATAGAGTACTCATATAGGAAACATGTAAACAGAGAAACGTCTGCATTGTTAAGTAACATGACTACATACTAACATTCAAATTGATTTGGTTCATCTGTTGCTCTACAGCTCAGTGATGTCGTATTGCAATGTACATCGTATGCGAGAAGTATAGAACTCTGGTAGAATGTGAGGTCCAAGGTTCAATTCCAAAGTGACATGTGTCACTTCACAAGTTGAATAAGAATGAAAATAGCGTGCAATGTCCTCAGAACTAGGAAGTAAAGTTGTTATTTATCTAATTAATATTATTTTGATTTACTGCTATAATAAATGAATAAATAAAATGAGCATCTCATGGTAAAAATATTTTTTATTATAGCTTCAAGTTTGCTTCATTGTTTAAACTTTTTTTGATTACAATACCTTTGAAGTTGAGTTCGGAATGTATAACCAATTAAATGATGGTCTTAACGGCATCATAAAACGTAAAATAGAAAGAGTTAGAATAGTTGAATAAACAGATATTTTCATTGAGAGACCGACAGTTAATAATGAAGATATGAAACTCGTTCATAAACTTGTTGTACTTAATTAATTATTATTTAAATAAGTGAAAACTTGAATTCCATGTTGCAATTGGGCCTATTAGTCGGCGCAGAAATTATGTGTACTCAAGTTTGAAGGTTGTTTACTAAACAACTAAAAGGCCTAAGACAAATCAAATCAAAACATTGTTTTCTTCAGTTGATTTTACGTAATAAAATATTAATGTTTAAATTTAAAGATAAGTTTTAAATTTTTTCTCAAGTCAGAACAAAAAAGTACCAGATTTTTAATTACTTTTTACTGTTCATCAATTTTACACTTGTATTATCCGAAAAACCATTAATATATTGTATTTATGTTTTAATTAGTGGATGACTGGAATGTTTCCTACATTTTTTAAATCCAAACTTTTAATTTTAAAGAAAAAATATTAAATATTATAGATTTCCTGAGACAACGTTTCTTGAATTGTGGAGGTTGATTTTGTATTGATTTTAATTAATTTAAAATGACTTCATTTATTTACTTGTGTAAAAGTAATTTATTTTAACTATTCATTTCATGAGGATTACATCGTGACCAGGTAATTAATTTTACGACGTCTAGAAGCCAAGAAAACTTTATTTTACTAAATTGATAAGAACTTTTTTTTCTTGAAAAGGCAAAAATCCGAAATTTTAAAAACTTATAGAAACCTTTTTGTCAACCATGTATTAAAATATAAATGAGATAAGTGAATGGGTTTTAGTAAAAGGGCAGATTTGATACATTGTAAAAACGAGTTAAAATTTAGGTACTTTTTGACCCAACTTGGATAAAAACTATTAAGCTTACAACAAAATTAAAAGAAACACATATTTCATAGCGATCAATCAAACAAGTAAATCAACGGTATGATTGGATATTTCATATGCCTCTAAGTTTCTTAGTAAACTACCTTCAAACTCTGGTAAACATAATTTCTGCTCCGACAGTAAGGTTAAATCGAGCATTATCATTGATTGTATAATAATATAATCTTGGAAGCCCCTTCATTATAAGTGTGTAGGTGAATTACATAGTGATGTGTAGAAGACTTTGCAGCACTGTAAAAGAAGGTGTCTTAGCATTAATCCATTTTTTAAATATTAATATGTAATGAAGTATGTGGTTTGTAGCGGATGAGGTGAATTTGAAATGTGCACAGTTTTTAAGAGCTCATAAACAGCTGACAACATGATTAAAAGAAACACATATTTCATAACGATCAATCAAACAAGTTGATATTAATCAATGGTTCATATAATAAATTTACACTATAGCACTTGCCATAGTTTGATTTTTATATCAATAGAAAAAATAGTTCCTTTCACTAATACATATAAAAAATCACGGGTCAAAAATATTGTAAAGCTTGGTTAAAGCTACCAGGTGTTAAGGTAAAAGAACCAATTCCAAAGCCATCCAATGTGGAATGAGGTTAAATTTTGCCTGTAAGTTGGCTTTAGTTTGAAGCAAAGCAAAAGGTATATTATTTAAATTAAATGCAGTTTTTTTTGACGAATAATAAAAGTAGAAAATATGTAAATTCTTTGTTGTGTGGTCGATGAAATGTAAGAGTAGTTGCATTGTGCAGAACCTAATGCATGTTTATTTGTAGTATTATCAATACATTTAGTTGGATAATTGATAAATATTCTATAAGAGAGTTTTTGGAATATATTTTGTAATATTATTTTCACTCGAAATTGCAATAAACTATTTATCCCACCGATATATTTTTCCATTACAGATTTTTTACTTAAAACCATTTGGTTGGTTCTAACTGACTCATATAGGATTAAAATATAAATACACCTTGAAATTAGTAAAAGGCCCCATAGTAGTAATTTCTGACGTATTAGTTTATTAATCTTAAACAGTATAAGCAACATTGCACTTATTAGGTGATTATATTATCAGTTCATCCCTTTAGACACCACAATAATATTAAGTGCCCTTATATAGAATGTTAATAAAGCATCACCAGCATAGTAGAAATATAGATTTGACAGCGTGAGTTTTAATGTGCAGAAACAAGTATATTGAGTAAGACGTCATTGTATTCAATTTTGCTACTTAACAAACAAATATTAAAGAAATAAAGTTTGTGTGAACTCAAACACTTTAAAGTTAGAAAAACAAAAAAAGTCAAAATTTAAAAATTGTTCATTTATATATTACATTAGGGACATTTCTCAACATTTAATAGAGGAACGGGATTTACGCTGAAATCAAAATTAACGAAATTAAATATCATTAAGTTTGTATTTACAAACAGGAAATTATCTATAACAAATCATGCTATACAACGATCTGGTTACATCATTTAATACGAATACAATTACCAGGAAAATATCAAATATATATTGTAAAATTATCCTATTTAAAGTTAGAAAAACAAAAAAGTCAAAATTTAAAAATTGTTCATTTATATATTACATTAGAGACATTTCTCAACATTTAATAGATGAACGGGATTTACGCTGAAATCAAAATTAAGGAAATTAAATACCATTAAGTTTGTATTTACAAACAGGAAATTATCTATAACAAATCATACTATACAACGATCTGGTTACATCATTTAATATGAATACAATTACCAGGAAAATATCAAATATATATTGTAAAATTATCCTATTTCAAATCGTATATACAAGTGAAATAAATTGTAAAGAAGTATTTAAAAACTGCCGCATTTAACAACTATATTAGTCGTTTCAAAACAATCTGGGCTAGGGTATAAACTACTATATTAAATATTCAACAGTTGTTTTAACACAACATAATATTACATACAATGTATATAAGATGGCAAGTAAATTTGCGTGCTTTGTGATCGGGCTGAAACAGAAAACTTCCCCTGTCATTAGGAACGGATCTTTCCTCTAATTACACTTGGAAGAGAAGGGCGAGACTGCCAAGTTATTTGTTTCAGGATGCCTTCAGACCTTCAAAATTAGTAAAGAGAACTAGTTTGACTAATTAGTTCTATTGACTAATAATATATATTTAACACTCCTTCAAGACAACTGTTTGAGTAGGCTAATGTTTTCACAAAATATCCCCCTCTTCACTCCTTACCTATGTCCAGGTGTCAATGACCGTACAATCAGACTAATTTTTCAGTCAGTACCTATTTCATGTTTATGATACATTATTGTTAGTACCGGGAGACCGAGCTTAGCTCAGTTGAATTTCGCAAACTAAAGAGGGAGCATCCGTATCTCCCAGAGGATCCTGAGGATCGTTTGTTGTTGCTCTACCTTGAGGGTTATTAATCAATTTCGTTTCGGAAGTTTCGTGTTGGGAGGTTGTACATTCCTTGTACATGATTAGAGTCAACGGCGTTTAGGGTCGATCAATATTTGTACATAGAGAGAAACAAAGAGAGTAGATACAGCAGCATCATTACTTGAATAGGTAATTAAACAATATCGGTACTTTGTCATCATGACTAAATCTAGGACGTCGGTCACTTAGAGAAGAAAACAATTGCTTGTATCATTAAAGAGTTTGTAATCGCGGTAAGCAGATCTGTAAATGGTTTAAAGTGTATAAGACCATTTGTAATGTGTTTTCTGAGTAATTTTATCATTAAAGAGCTTAATGATCGTGGTAAGCAGATCTGTAAATGGTTTAAAGTGTCTAAGACCATTTTAAATGTGTTTTGTGAGTGGATGTATCTTTAAAGAGCTTAATGATCGCGGTAAGCAGATCTCTAAATGGTTTTAAAGTGTCTAAGACCATTTAAAATGTGTTTTGTGAGTGGATGTATCTTTAAAGAGCTTATTGATCGCGGTAAGCAGATCTGTAAATGGTTTAAAGTGTCTAAGACCATTTTAAATGTGTTTTGTGAGTGGATGTATCCTTAAAGAGCTTAATGTCCACGGTAAGCAGATCTGTAAATGGTTTAAAGTGTCTAAGACCATTTTAAATGTGTTTTGTGAGTGGATGTATCCTTAAAGAGCTTAATGTCCACGGTAAGCAGATCTGTAAATGGTTTAAAATGTTTAAGATAATAGTTTACTATATATTGTGAGTCATTATTCTTTTTTTCTAGCTGATCTTCGTCCTTTCTTATGATCCTGTGCAACCAGGCTCTAAACATTTAAATGCTCAAGGAATCCATGCTCGTTCCATCTCATCACAGGTTTCAGGAATCCCATTTCTTTTTGAAGTTCTCAGTATCAAAAGTGTTGATCTTTCTTAAACTCAGGAATGTCACTAATGTACTTCAGTTTATGAATAATTACACTAGACTTAAAGTGACTAGTTTATCATCAAAAAAATTTAAATGTATAAATTGAATTTATATATAGTAATTTTTTTTGTAACATTAGCTAATACCAAACATTTTGGATGTGGTTTGCGAAAACATAAAGCAGGGTTATAATTAGAAAAAAAAAAATAATATAGGCTAAAATTATTAAGGCTGAACAGAAAGAACCAACTTGAAAGAAAAACCTTCTGCCGACTTAATATTGGCACCAAAAGCAGCCGACACAATGGATGAATGAATTAGAAGCCTTCTCTAGACGCCTCTGATGGTACTGAGCCGCTTTGTAGGCACGTTTTTCTTTTTCAACTTCTAAACCCAAGGAGACGATTAATTTTGTGGTTTTATGTTAATATATTGGTTTTTTCAACATGTAAGTGTGCTTTTATTTGCATTTATTCCTACATTGTTTTGTAGTTTTAGTAATTTTACAGTAAAAGAAAAAGATTTGGGGTATGCTGGAACGTTATATAAACATAGCGATAAAAACCAAATTTTTAAAAATACGTAGTAACCGAGTTTGTTAATTTTTTTAAAGTTTAGATTGTTAATAAAGATAGGAAACTGGTCCATAATTTTTAGTTATAGTTTGAAGAATAAAATAGAATATTTGTGTTTTAAGTCTAGTTATCTGTTCCCATTTACTTGTTAAAAATAATCACCATCGGCAACCTTAAACATTTAACTTATAATATTAATAATAAATTAATTGACCTTCTTAATAAAAATCAATATTGACTTGCATGTATTATATAGGCAATCTGTCCACTAGATAACTTGACGACGTGTTTAAGTCGAAAGACTCATCAGAACATTTGTCTCTATTAAGATGAACTTGAAACTATTTTACATAAAGTTCACAGACGATAAAACATAATACACTACCACTGTACATGTATGGGCGGATGGGTGGGTCACTACCACTGAACGTGTATGGCTGAGTAGGTGGGTCACTACCACTGTACATGTATGGGTGGGTGGGTTGGTCACTACCACTGAACGCGTATTGAGGTGGGAGGGTCATTAACATCATCGTGGGTGATGTGGGTCATTATATATAAGTGATATGGGGCACGCACTCATATAGTTCTGTGGGTGATTGATGGACAAGAACTGGAGTACACTTCAGTTATCCCTCTCCTTCACCTATATCATTGTTTTCATTAGGATCAGCTGTGACCATTGATTTTGTTTTGTGTATGAGAGTGTTGAATAATATGTTGGATTCAAAATTATCTTGTCATTGAGTAAATTTGGATTATTTTTAGACTTATAAAGTTCGTACTCTTCTATTGGGTTTAATAGTTTACTTTTCTGGCAAAAATGAGTTATCTGTACATTTCCATCTATTGATTGAAGAGAAAGATTGGTATCAAGGAGGTGTTGAGTGACGTGTGATTTCTGTTTATTGTCCTTAGGGTCTGGATAGTGTTCTTTAAATCTTGTGCGAAAAGATCTTCCTGTCTGTCCTATATAGTATCCTGGATAATCAGTGCTCCAGTTTTATCAAATTTCTTATCAGTGATTTTCTTTTTAATTAAGAGTTTTTGTAATTTATTAAATGTTTTATATGCCAGTTCTATTTCATGATTGTTAGTTCTTTCTTTATAATATTGTTGCGAGAGAGATTCTATTCTATGCAGACATGTGTTTTGTTTTTTATTTCAGAGTTTTTGTTGTTTATTGTGCTTTGTGTTTAATTTTTCGATCATTGCAGGTTTAAAACCTAGTTATAGCGATGTATTTAATGGCATCTATTTCTTTTTTATAATACACGTCAGACATTGGAACATTAAGGAGTTTATGTAGCAGTTGTTTTGGCTACAAAAAAGAGCAATCCGAATAATTTCCAAATCAAAAGTTAGAGAGTCATGCAAACAGTCCTTCAAGGAATAAGGTTTGCTAACGCTGCTTTGCATTTAAATTTTGGAGACTGCACTCTATTGTAGAGTCAAATGTAATTTAATACGAGGTAGTGACATCCATCAACACGAAACAAGAAGTAGTCACAGTTTTAGAGTGGCTCGGCACTGTACATCGGCCCTGGAACGCAAACCGTCTGTAGCAGGCGTCAACATTTTAAACATTCTCCTCTTTGTATTAAAAGGGAACAAAATTTAAACAAATTCAAGTCTCGATTAAAAGGCTACTTAGTGGCTCTCGCTTGTTATTCTGTGGGTGAATTTATATCAGACCCCTGATTTGCAGACTACTCGGGAGAGATCCTGTATGAATGTTATTGCTGTAGAAGAGTGTTTGTAATGAATGAATGCGTTACTCTGTGAACGAATGAACTCCCCCACTAAACTTTGCTGAAATTGTTATTATAGTTATTTCATCCCATCACTTAATGTATCATTAGTTTTTATGATCATTATTACTAATAATATGACTTTTGCTATACAATATGTACATATTGTCAAAAAGCAATAAAAACGATTTCATTTCATTTCGTTGTAGGCTGCTAGCTTATGTGAACATGGATGGTAAGAAGTATGATGTATCGTCTGAGTTGAGGTAGTTTGTTGCAAATTGGTTATAATGAATGCAAAAATTACAACGCAGAACACTTCAATTATACGTAAAACAGTAAAATATTTGTTTTCTTCCAAGTTATAAAATTATTTACCATGAACATTAGCTGGATGATTCATTGACTGAAAAATTCCATACGACATAGTATTTATCAACATTAACGTCTTAAATATAAGTATAAAGTATAAATGCACCTAAACACTAAGTCATCAGAAAAATAATTACTTTTACAAATAAAAAAAGTGATTATGAAATATAGTGGATTGGCGTAAGCACACATTCGATTATTCAATAAACAATTCAGGCCATTACACTCATCATCTGTTCCACGAACCTCCTGGGAAATATGTTCTACTGTCACATTGTTTTATATGAAGCTCAGATTCTAAGTATATATATTTTTATTTTCCAGGTCCAAATTAATGAACCGTTACAAAATATAAAATAAACTAATTTTTCTAGTAGAGGATACACACAATAACCTGCTACATAACAATAATATGAAGATAACTGAACTCAACTGACTCAACACTAATGTAAACGAGATTTAATATCTGCTCCTACTACTCAGTTAAGATTGAAAAAAGCAGGTGTAGCACAGTAGAAACCTAACTAGATCACCAGCAAAACTAAGACCGAATATGGAATTCATCGATCATTTGCCATCTTTAAGGCAATCTTGAATGTGAAGATATGAAGGAATCGTTTTTGCAAATTACATTATACAATGTGGTGTTAAATCGTGACATTATAAAATGATTATAAAAAGATTATAAAATGTTGCTGGCGTGGTGGCTCAGTGGATAAGGCTTCGGACAGCGAAGGGCAAGGTCCAAGCCTTTTGAAATTGAGAGACTTTTTGAAACTGTCAGGCAGGTTGAAATATTGAAATAAAACTAAGAAAAAATAAAATAAAATAAGCACAATGTTGTGCCTTTTCTAGGTAACCACGAAAAAAAAGGAATAGTACAAATACAAAATTTAAAATCAAAAGCAAACACTACAAGTAACTTGTACTTGTACAAGTACTTGAGTCTTAGTGTTACGAAATTAAATGATCGTATTACAAAGCTAAGTCCAACGTTCACAGCCTAGATACATGAAACAAGATGTAAAGAATAAGATAATAGGTAGGTGCACAGAAAGAAAATACAGTAGTTGAAATAGAAAGAATGGAGGGTATAAGGTTGGACATTTGAAACATAAAAATTGAAACATAGAAATTTCCATAGGCGAGAAGCAGAAATTAAGAACTTTAGGGTTTAAGGAAAATAAAGAACGATAAGAGAGGAAATGAGTCTCTTTTTTAAGTTTCAAAGAATTAAAATAAATAGTAATAGGAATAAGTTAAAACAAGAAATTTAATACAACACGATCTACCCTAATGTAACATTTAAGTTGATTTCATTTAAACATGTAATCTAGTAACATTCATACAAACAATTGATGTAAGATTAACCCTCGACATGCAGTCTCTGAGCATAACTGATTTGCATGTTTGGGGGATGAAATTAATGTAAATTTGTATTTAACTGACATTCAAACATTAAAGCCGGTAAACTGCCTTAAAACCAGATAGAGGTATGTAGGGTCAAGAACATCAGTTCTTCCTTTGTCTGTTTCTTTTCTCATGAAATAAGACTTAGAAATAAAATAAGAACCGTAAACCTCCGTATTTTAAAGGCGTCGAAATTTATTTCACATTTACTGTAAATAGCAGATTATATCTAAAAAAGGTTTATTACAACGTACATTTTTAAACCACCTTAGAAACTCAATTTGTCTCGCCACATGAAATTAAACAATCTACCCAAATACAGTTGAAACTAAATAAAAGAACTTGTGTTAAAAAGTAATTCGATCTTTGCTAAGTTGTATGTATATGTTGAAATTCCTCTTAAGATATCTTATGAACCAGTCTAGAAAGTTAACGAAAACCAGTTACTTCTTCGTATCATTAATATTGTCTAAGCAATCCTCAGACATAGCTAAAATCCTTTAAAAGTGTAACACATATTTTTAGCACAATGAACAGTTTTTAAATTTACTTGGAAACTGCAAAGTCTTTCTCAATCTATATTATACAGTTATTAAAAATATAAATACTTTTACATAACAAGACAATTATGACTATTTTAAATAAAATAAAATTTTGTTATCCATGTACAAAAAATAAAATAAAAATTGAAAAAGAGCAAAAATAGAAAATTGTCAAAACTGTCTTAAATATCCTTGCTTAAGCTCTCCATTCATTCAACGAAAGGGAATCTTAAAAAGGTAATTTTGATCGATCTTCAGTTCAAATTCTCGCCCAATACTAGCTGGGCGATTGTGTGGAACAGTTTTGATGGACGAAATAAGTTGCTTTTAACGATCAATCAATAATCGTCAATTGTAAGTGGAATGAACCTCCATCGTAGGGAATGGACACTGCTAAATCGGTTTCGAACTGGTGTGGGCAGATGTAGCCACTGGAAGTATAAATGGGGATTGACTTAGATCAGTCATGTGGGTATATTCAAACAATGGATCACATAATTACAGATTGCCCCCTGCACTGTTTTCTACAGAGGGATTAGCTAGCATAAACATAATAAGTGAGGCAGGTCGTAAATGGTTTGATAAATTGGATTTAGATTTGTGACAGAAGATCATTTTTTATTTTATATTATATACTACATGACTTTTGAACTTTGATACAAATATATATCTCAGCTCTAAAAAAAATAAAATTAGATGGTAGCTAACAAAAAACCATACGATTTATAGATCGATCCTCAAAGTGTAAATTATATAAATAAATAATATATAAATAATATTATATTTATATATTATTTAATAAATTAAATAATATAAATAATATTATTTACAAATATAATAATATTATATCTTCAGTATAAACGTAGATATGTACTCCATTAAGCAATTATTTCCAATTATTTTTTGGCTAAACCGTTGTATTAGATAGTTCCTCATACTGCAATAAAGCATAAAAGCGATGGAGCAGTTAAGGCCAACTGCCGTACTTTCAACATCATACAATTCCACTTTGACGGACCAATCAGCTATCGACGGCTTTCATCAAACCAATCCCAACAAATCTTTATTGAAATATTACTGAGCCATTAAACAATTCTTATACTGTATTGCCAAATTTTAATACGTGATATTTTCTAAATAGATACACCTAATAACATTTTATGTCATTTACAATTGTCTTATTAATTTTATTTAAAACATTCAATTCGTGACTAGGTAAAAGGTAATAATGATTATTATTGTTAAAAGTTTTTCGTTGCATTTTATAATGATGGTTATAAAAACTAGTAATGCATTTTATTTTATTCAGCGCTATCTTTTATAAGAATCAGGCTGTGCTATCTATCCGAAAAGTAGTTCAAATCTTCCATCCACTGTCCTGCAGCTGTTGTAATGATACAGTACCACTACATATTCCACACCAACAATGAATACACGCTCTGCTTGTATTTTATGCGGAGCAGTCAAGTACTTCCGAGCCTCGCCACTTGGAGCGCTCTCATCGCTCTTTTTGAGACATTTACTTTACTTCGCCTTAAACCTTTTTGGATAGTTGTTTGAATTAAAATTATCGGAACTAAGTGCTTAGTATTTAATAATGTTTATCAATAAGTGATTGTTTTATGTGTCTTTTAAGTACTAAAATTAAGTGTAATTAATATTAAACTTTTCTTGAAAGAATAGTTCAACCTACTCCATTGAATGTTTCAAGAATTGAGGTTATGTTGTATTTATGTAAGTACAAAGCAAGAAAATTATTATAAAAACACAGATTATAGTTATATTTAATTGATAAGCCTATAATACTTAAACAAATTTTATTTTAATGTAATCAGAAATTAATTCCTGATATAATATTATCTTATTAATATATGGTACATTAAAAAAAGGTATTATTGCACTCTTTTCGGAAATAAACAAAATCAGATGAAAATGGCTAGAATATAACCGAGGAAGAAAAAATACTATACATCAATAGGCTATGATTAACATGCTTTTAGGATAAAAGTTAATGATTAGATCAATATGTTTTCTAGTTGTTTGTAGGTTGATAAAATGAAATGAAAAATGAAAATATGAAAATAATGATTTATTCCACATCTAAAAACAGATTACAAACTAAAATTACAAAACAGCTCGGAATTTACTCTGCCACTTTTTCCAGTAGTGTGGCAGAGCAACTGATAAAAGATTAAAGGTTAAACAAGAGTCCAGTCCAATCACTGAAAATGCTTCCTCCTCCGTGTCGTCTGCTTAATACTATTAGTTATTTACACAAAACTATATACAAATAAATAAAACGAAATTAAACAACACAAAAAGAAAGATATACTCCCTTTAAAAGACCTCATTTTAATAATTTTAACAAGACATTTTAGCGTTAATAAATGAATATATATATATATATATATATATATATAAACAGACAATTATAGCAGTAAAGACTATTTTACATTAAAACATTATTCAGAAATTGTACACTTTCATTGGAATGTAACCAATTCTTTAACAAAAAACTAAAATGTTTAAAAGATGTGCACAATTTGATTTCTAAAGGTAACTGGTTAAAATACTTAGGGCCCAGATACATGAAGGAGTGTCTAAAAGATGACCTATTGACTTTGGGTGTTTGAAAGATGTTTGGACGTTACCTCTAGTACTATAAACTAATTTAAAAACTCCTTGGTTTCCACTTCTGATGTAAAACAATTTAAGTACTTTAAACACGAAAAGGTGTTGACCTGGTAGGATTTTAAGATGGCAAAAAAGAGGAAATGAACTTTCCCTTTTAGCTTTATTTAATATGATTCTGATAAAGTGATTTTACAAAGTACGTAATTTATCTATGTGATATTTGAACGTTCCGCCCCAGCACTGGATTGCGTACTGCAATCTAGATTGAATTAGTGCATAATCTAAGGATCTCATTAATTTTTTATCACAAAAGTTTTTCAGAAATGGCTTTATTAGGTGGAGTTAGGACTTTAAGTCATCTCTTCAACTCAACTTTAAGGTTATGCACACACCAACACATAAGGAATTCGGTTTACAAAATTATTTTAGACAAATTATCAAATGTATAGGAGAATTTAAAACTCATAACATTTTATGTTGATTAATTTAAGGATAGAAAATTACTTCTTTAGGCCCTGAAGTAAATAGCACTTTAAATGAAGATTGAGTGAAATGTCCCAAACTGTGATCAATGTATTTGAAAACTACTTCAACTGAAGCTAAGAAGTAACCTTCTTCACAATAATGGTAGTAATAGGCTATTACTTATGATCTACTGCTCATATTGATAAGTGAGAATATATCTGTCTTATAAAAAGAAATAGTTTTCTAATTAAATTTTTACTAACTAATTAAATGCTAAGTACACTATGGATGTAGACTTATTAAAAGCGTTATAATTGAAATCATAACTAAAAAAGCAAAAGTAGAAAAGTTTACACTTTTATCCTACTTCTATATCTAAATTTTATTTCTGAGTTGATGGCCTGTTATGACAAACGCTGCAACAATCTCGCACGGCATTTAGAGTCGATAAAAATCGGAGAAAAATGTCACAACTTTAAGAATTTTTTATATTTTATCTCCCTTACAAGTGAATAATGAATACATATCCCGCCCACCCTTACACGTGAAGTGGTATTGTCCTACCCGTAAATCTTTACACGTGAGGCGGGATTGACCGAAAGTTCCTATACAACAGGTTTTCTCGTTCTCATATGGTCTATATAAGCCGAGTGGTGACGTCAGAGGGAGAACTCCAACCACAGAGTAGGTGTATTACTTACTCTGTGCTTCCAACATAGTGTGCTGAACAATTAAAACTACATAAAATACTCGTTACTGTATTGTTCTTAGTATTATTTTAGAATTATAGAAATGTATGGTACTATATTATTAGTTTAAAACAGCAAATATTTTTTTCATGCGTTTACTGAGTTATGCTTACTTAAATCAGTCACTTACGTCAAATAAATAAACATCGCAGACTGTAATATTACCGAGTACCAGTATCATATGTTTTACATTGTTTTGTTTTGTTTACGTCAGTGAAGGTAGAAAAACACAACTGAGGCCTCCCTGTGACGTAATTGCTACCTGCGCGATGTGGATGCGTACTTGTATGAGACATGTATAGACACCTTGGCATTGACCCAGCCGCCCATCTTTACACGTGTAGTGGTATTGACCCACCCGTCCACCCTTACACGTGCAGTGGTATTGACCCACCCGTCCACCCTTACACGTGCAGTGGTATGACCCGACCACACACCGTTACACATGCAGTGGTATTGACCCAACCACACACCGTTACACGTGCAGTGGTATTGACCCAACCGCATACCCTTGCACATGCAATGCTATTGACCCGACCACACAGCTTTATACATGCAGTGGTATTGACCCACCCGCACACCGTTACACGTGCAGTGGTATGACCCGACCGTACACCCTTATACGAGCAGTGGTATTGACCCACCCATTCACCCTTACACGTGCAGTGGTATTGACCCACCCATCCACCCTTACACGTGCAGTGGTATGACTCGACCATACACCCTTATACGAGCAGTGGTATTGACCCACCCATCCACCCTTACACGTGCAGTGATATTGACCCACCCGTCCACCCTTACACGTGCAGTGGTATTGACCCACCCGTCTACCCTTACACGTGCAGTGGTATGACCCGACCATACACCCTTATACGAGTAGTGGTATTGACCCACCCGTTCACCCTTAACCATGCAATGGTATTAACCCACCCGCCCTACCTTACACGTGCAGTGGTATGACCCGACCATACACCCTTATACGAGTAGTGGTATTGACCCACCCGTCTACCCTTACACGTGCAGTGGTATGACCCGACCATACACCCTTATACGAGTAGTGGTATTAACCCACCCGTCTACCCTTACACGTGCAGTGGTATGACCCGACCATACACCCTTATACGAGTAGTGGTATTGACCCACCCGTTCACCCTTAACCATGCAATGGTATTAACCCACCCGCCCTACCTTACACGTGCAGTGGTATGACCCGACCGTACACCCTTATACGAGCAGTGGTATTGACCCACCCATTCACCCTTACACGTGCAGTGGTATTGACCCACCCGTCCACCCTTACACGTGCAATGATATTGACCCGACCACACACCGTTATACGTGCAGTGGTATTGACCCGACCACACATCGTTACACGTGCAGTGGTATGACCCAACCACACACCGTTACACGTGCAATGGTATTAACCCACCCGCCCTACCTTACACGTGCAGTGGTATTGATAGTGGCATTTACAACAGTTTCGATATTTTAATACTCTTTTGATAGTTCATATTCGGGTATACTGAAATGTAAACCTAATAAACTAGGCATATCATAATGTATAAACCCACTCACCCACCCATAAACATAAAGCGGGACTCCCCCACCCACCCCCGTACACGTACAGTGGTAATGTATAAATTCCGGAACAGGAAATATTTGCTATCTGGCTTTCCAGGGTAAATCACGGCAGAGTAGTTACGATACATCATGGGTTTGAAGTACATTAAATAAAGAGTTAAATACAGTATATGATTTAAATACAAATAAATAAAGGAGTTATGGAGCTGTTACTGAAGATCCACAACTGTTGTAAACAATCTAATGAGATATTTATATATATACACAATTTTAGATAGGTGGCCAGAAGCCATTCACAATAAAAAATTATAAAAAAAAACCAAATTGCCCATTTAAAAGGTGCAATTGAAAACTAGGAGAATTGCTGATGAGAAATGTTACTTAACATGGTTACAGGAACTTGTGCATAGTAGATGACTTACGGTGGGTGTCTTCACAACGTTCACAATAGTATCTACATAAAATAATTTTTATACACACTTTTCAAACTGCATACATTTCGTACAATATGAAGATTTAGGTTTTTTTGTATAAGTTCTTAAAATAATTTTTGAAACGTCCCAATAGTTAAAAAAATAATTTTACAAAAGTAACAACTTTTTCAATGAACCACAACTTTTAAACTTCTCATTTAGTTTAATGAACTGTATTATAATATATTAGAACAATTTATAATCAATTCAATGGAACTTTCATTCCAATAATGTTGTTATTTTTATATCGATGGTGCAAAAGTATGTGAATTTAAAAAAATAAAAACCAAATAAAGCAGTCAATTATGTTAGGGTTAGTTTATAAATTAATGTAAATTGTAATTTATAAGTGATTAATTTCACGACCTTTAGAATCCAAGAAAACGTTGTTTCAGGAAATTTATAACAATAATTTTTCGTGAGAAGTTTAAAATTCTTAGTGAAAAAATTCTCATTAACTACGTATTAAAATATACATGCAGTACATTAACGGGATTTTGAGTAATAAAAGTGTAAAGTTTATGCACAGAGAAAACTAGGTAAATTCCGGTAATTTTTTTGTTCCAACTGGGTAACAATTGATTATTCAGACTTATAATAACATTTTAAAACGCATATGATATAATGTACAGTTCAACGAGGAAAACAATGGTGTGATTGGATTTTTGATAGGCCTCTTAGTTTCTTATTAAAAATCTCAAACTCAGGTACACAATTTTTGAGTTGACATTAATGTCACCAAACTTAAAACAACGAATACATTGTTGAATGAATTAGATGAATTTTAACTATGGGCTCATCTGGAGATTCAGTGAAAAAATTGTGGATGGTAATGAAAAAAAACCCATCCACTTTAAAAAAGTAATATAATCAATTCAAGATGTCTCAAAGTGAGCGAGCAACGAATTTAAAACAGTTTCTGTAGCTTTTTTAAATATGTTTTTATTACTACTTCAATATGATACAGATACTTAAGCTTGTATTTTCTACGATTTGCTGCCATATTACACTCAAATCAGTTATGGTACGAATAAATACTTGTATTTCATTTATCTAGTATAACTTACAAAAGTAATTGAGTTTGTGTACTAGTTTTGGATTAATGCACCATTGTTGAAAACCTGATGCAGTGCCAGGTATTGGTATCAAACACGTCACCATTACTTTTGATGGTGTCCAGATTCTGAAGGCTTTTTGTAAAATTTTATTGTAATTGGAAGTAGTTACTGGCCAACAGATTTTTGTTATTGCTGAACAACATATTGATAGTACAGTTATTGTTAAACAACATATTGATAGTACAGTTATTGTTGAACAACATATTGATAGTACAGTTATTGTTGAACAACATATTGATAGTACAGTTATTGTTAAACAACATATTAATAGTACAGTTATTGTTAAACAGCATATTGATAGTACAGTTATTGCTGAACAACATATTGATAGTACAGTTATTGTTAAACAACATATTGATAGTACAGTTATTGTTAAACAACATATTGATAGTACAGTTATTGTTGAACAACATATTGATAGTACAGTTATTGCTGAACAACATATTGATAGTACAGTTATTGTTAAACAACATATTGATAGTACAGTTATTGTTGAACAACATATTGATAGTACAGTTATTGTTGAACAACATATTGATAGTACATTTATTGTTGAACAGAGTTTATAAACTTTACATTACTGTTTTACTACAAAAATAGCAGCTTTTAACCGATTTAGAGTTTTTAAGCTGAAAGTATTTATAAAAATTGGAATAAAATATTTTGAACAAAATCACGAATTTGAAATGTGTAATGGAAGCCAAATTATTAATTAACAGACACCAAGCCTCATAACTGTGTAAGTTTTGAAAGATGTACCTTAAATAGTTAATAAATAAAAAATAAAACTGTAAAATAAAACATAAAAACTATAGTTTTTAGGATACGCATGCAAAGGAACTTTTAATTTGAAAAATATTATATGCCAATTTCTTAATTTTTAAATACAACCCTTTCTTGAAGAATTTTAACGCACATACAAGAGAACGTGGCCACAAGGAACAACGTCGTAATCAAACACAAAAAAAGATCTGGTAAAAAATTACCAGATGTACCGTAAACTTAGATTAAAAATTAAAAAGCAAACTCCAAATACATTCAATTATAATAAACATTTTAGAAAATCATAGAACTGTGATTTCGTGAAATTTGAGAGGCAAACACTATTTTGATACCGTGGTCTCTGACCCGTTACCACACTTCTTATCCCAAGATCGAATTTTCAAGGCAATAATTACTCATTTTCACGCTTGCAAACGTACGAGTCAGGTGGGTGCCTGATATCTTAGAATACATTCTCATGTCTTAGAATACAATCGCGTATCTTAGAACACGATCGCGTGTCTTGTAATACAATCGCATGTCTTATACGATCTCATGACTTAGATTATATCTTCATGTCTTGGAATACAATCTCATTTCTGAGAATTCATTCTCATTTCTTATAATACAATATCATGTCTTAGAATACTGTCTCATATCTTAGAATACATTCTAATGCCTTAGAATACAATATCATGTCTAAGAATACAAAGTCATTTCTTATAATACAATATTATGTCTTAGAATATTGTCTTGTGTTTTAGAATAAAATCTGATGTCTTAGAAAACAATCATTAGATAAAATATTCTCGAGGTACAATTAAAACAACTGTGGTAGAATTTAAAAATAATTTAATTTCTGAAAGGTTGAAGGTTTTAAGGAAATGATGGATCACCGAGGTGTGTGACCAGATAAGTCAGTTCCCGGAGTGATCGTCCACTGGAATAAGTAGTTCCCGTGACCGTGTTACCTGTTTCAGTAATTGAGGATAATTTTAATTTTAAATCTCTTAATTAGTTATGTTCTTAATAATTATGTATCTATTAAATAATTAGTTATCTCATGGCATATGGAATTTTTTATTTAAAAATGTTGTGGCAATACAAAATGCTATTTAAAATAATACTACGCCTAAAATATTTCTCGTTAATGTTTGTATGAAAACAACAAGAGTTATTTATGTTACTTTTGCGGTAGGCCTTTTTCAGTAATTAGAATTTTACTCCCAAGATTACAGAAACATTAGGTAATGCCTATTATATAGGGTGCATATAAAGTCCCACGCTTAATGTGTGCCAAACGATTACAGAAAGAGAAATAGCAAATGGTACATAATATTTTAACCTAAAAATATACATTTTTAAGTAACTATAGGATTTTTGCCACATCAGAGGCAATATGTGAGTGAGAAGAAAAGAACATCTTAAATGAGACAATACTAGTAGACCAGCAGTACATAAAATTAAAAGTCTATAATATTAGGAGAACACAGAGTCACAAATTTGACCTCAAAAGATCCACCCTTTAAAATATGTCGCTCGACTATAGTTTTAAAAAGTAGATTTGATATTTTTTCTGGGCTCTAGTTGACAAAGTTAAACTTTGTAAATTCATACTGGATCCAAGAACTTTCATAGGGATTTTTTTAGGTAGTTGGTGACTCTTCAAATCCAATGATAGACGGTCCACAAGGAGTCCGACAAAAATATTAAACGTAAGTATAGGTCAAGATGAACATAATTTAAAATTGTGTAGCAGAGATGAACACCACAAACAGCACAAAAAAGGGCTATTCAATTCAAAATACAGTAACACATATAAAAATAGTGTGTTGGAAAAAAGTGATCTTTACTTAAAATATTTTTTGTAGAGTAAATGTTCAAATCATTAACCCTTGTTCATAACCAATTTTATAATGTACTTTTTTTACGACAGACAGAATTTAATTTATAATAGCACTTCATATTTTATCTATTTGTGCGCTTAAATTGTGGCCAATAGTAAAATATCTTTCTATAACTAAGTAATGTCTTTAACATCTGCCATTTTGTAATGCATTTACATTTTTTAAGCTGTTTGTGGTGTACATCCCAGCCTGCACTTGCTGCCTATACGACAGACGTACGCTTGCGTTTATTAGTTTTGTCAAACCTGTTGGGAATCATCCACCTTTGGAGTGAACAGTCACTTACTAATCTAATATATTATTTGTTAGGTCCAATATGCCTTTACAAATTTCATTTCTAAACATGAACTAAGGAACATACAAACATTGCACTATTAAAAACTTTAAACCTGCACTATTTTTTAAAGGATTGACCTTGTGGAGTCAGATTTGTAGCATTTTGTTCTCCTAATTTAGACCTTTAATTTTATGAAGCCTACTACTCATGCTATGCTTTTTTAAAGATTTTATTCTGATTCCTTGCGGGCGTCCCCCTGATATGGCAGGAAACTGATAGTCACTTAAAAATTAGAGTTATAGTTGTAGTAATGATGCATCAGATCCTATTGCTTTATGTGTAATCATTCAGTATAACTTACAGGGCGTTTCAAAACTCTCTTTACAAACTTTGGGATATTGTTCCATAGACCAAAAGGAGCCAAAAATGAAATGTAAGTAATTGTCTATCTCTTATCGTTTATTGTCTGTGTGTCTGTACGTGTGTTTTACTTAAATAACTATATTTTTGTAAACACTCAAATAAATTACACCAAACTTCAGAAACGTATTTAATATAATTATATCTAATAATGAATCAAGTTTGGTTAAATTTGTCCTCTTTGTTTCAAAATGGCGGCCGTTTAAAGTATTTAAATTGAAATAGTTAAAAAAAAGTATTAATTTTATTAAAATAGTACTTAGATAACTTTTTGTAGACTATTTCAATACAAATTAAATAGTATGTTAAGTTTTAAAATCGAATATCCAATAACTTAATTTTATTGCAAGTTTAATTTGACCTTGCATGCTGTTACCTGGTTCTATAGGTATATTTTATTACTATTTTTATAAAATTAATACGGTTTTAATTAGTTCAATTTAAATATTTTAAACAGCCGCCATTTTGAAACTTAGGGGACAAATTTACCCAAACTTGTTTTGTCATTAGATAAAATTAATTACATTAAATATGTTTCTGAAGTTTGGTTAAATTTATTTGAGTTTTTACAAAAATATAATTATTTAATTAAAAAACATGTACAGACAGACAATAAACGAAAAGAGATAGACAATTACTGACTTTTAATTTTTGGCTCCTTTTCGTCTATGGAAAAATATCCCAACTTTTGTAACGAGAGTTTTGAAACTCAGTAACACTGTACGTATATGGGTGGGCGGGTGGTTCAGTACCACAGTACTTACATGGGGGGTGGGTGGGTCAGCACTACAGTACGTATATGGGGGGGGGGTCAGTAACACTGTACGTATATGGGTGGGTGGGTGGGTCAGTATCACAGTACTTATATGGAGGGCGGGTGGGTCAGCACTACAGTACGTATATGGGGATGTGTTAGTACCACCATACGTGTATACCTTAATTTGTACGAGGTGACTTAAATTTATAAAACACTTTTTTTTGGGTTACGTGTCAGAAATGACTTTACAGTCCTAACTTTTCCCCTTTAATAAAGGCATTTTTCATTTCATTTCTTTGACTAACTTCCTAGTTAATACCAAACGAATGTTAAAAAAAACCAATGGTTCATTAACTAGTGATATGTTCGAGGGTCGAAGTTAGATTTTGTTACCAGACCATATAACAGTCATCGGTGTATTGAACCTTCCTGGTGTATTGGAGTGGACTGTAAAGTCGCTTTCGAGCAGGTGTGGGAAGGTGACACTACTGGAAATATAAGTGGGCAATATCAACTGTTCAACCATGTGATTGCAGAGCTGAAACTAAACCGTAACGTGAAGTAGTTACTAATTGCCTATTACGTTTTTTTTTTTCAGAGGGGATTACCTGGTTTTCATTCAACCGGATAAGCATGTGTTGAATGGTTACAAAACCTGGACTAAGCTCCGTTCCAGGGGATCAAAATTAAACTCTAAGGCACAAGTAATTTTTGCTTTAGATTTTATTATATTTATATAATTAGTTGACGATTTAATCTAAAAATTTCCATTTCTCCTCCTTTTATTTCGGTAGCTGTGAAAGCCATGTGATGTATAGGACATAACAGGCTATGCTGAAGAATGCTAGGGATAATAGGCTCAGCCAGGTTAGAACATGCTCAACCGCAGTCCGACCAATTAAGAACTCTTCCTAGAACCTCTCAATCAATGCATTAAAATTTGAATTTGCGATTTCTTTATTGACATTATAATTTTAGATTTCAGATAAAAATGTTAAGAAGAAAATCCAACTTTGTCTGTGTTAATCACATGATAAGTTAAATGTGAAAAAGAAATTAGAACTAAAAAATAAAATGTATGACCCGATGGCATTTCTCTATTTAGCTTGTGCTGAAAGCCTCTTAGATTTACACTATAAATGTATTTATCTACTTAAACGTTTCCCAGCATATATAGACTGACGAGGGTCGCCCCTCGGGGTAACTTAATGGTATAAAAACCATCTTACTATTTCAATACTGAATTCTCCAGCTAAGGAATTTTGGGGGTATTTTTATTCAACGAATGTATTTTTCATATCAATGAATACATAAGTGTATATCAACTAGGGTTCTTTTAAATTTAAAAACAGATCAATATATTAAAATTTATTAAATTTGTTCTCAATGCTGTACCCATACATTTATAGAGTTTTGAAATAAATCCAGCCGAGACATAGCACACAAAAAGTAAAGTTTTAACCAAACTGAAATAATCAACTCCTTAGTATTTAGAGTATTCTATCTGTTGTAGTCACCTGTAACGTGGCCGAAGGCTAAGTCTGTTGAATGGATGATCGCAAGAAACCGATTACAAAATGGGAATATAAATGCCAGACTAGTACTTCAATGCCTGTCGTTTGGGGATAGTTATCTATTTCAAGGTCTGTACAAACAGCGCTAACCTGAATGTTAGTATCTCTACTGTGTCCTTACAGTTCTGTACACAAATTTATTAAATTTTAATATTCTTTACAGTTTGTCATGCATTAGCATACACTTTTTGACTGCATTGTTTGTAAATAAATACACAATCCTTTTTACAAAAACTGTCTTCCCATTGCATGTAATGTCAAAGGGTTTACATAAAGTGAAATGTTTAATTTGTTCATATTTTATTTAGTTCAAAATTGAAACCCGTAAAGAATATACGACTAACAGTAATTTGTAGAAAACCCATTGTTCATTTACTTGATGGTAAAGGAACTCCTTTATCTTTGAAGCCGAGGTTGGGTTTCACTGTCGTGGATCACTCATCCTAATTAATGTAACCAAGCATTGGCATTAAATTTCAGTGGAGTAGAATGTAAGTACATGGATCAAATGGAGCAGCGAAAAAGCAGTTCATTCATTTAAGAGAAAAACTGCTTAATGTTTCTCTTAATCTTTTAATTAACTTACAATCGTAATATTTCAATCTACTAATTAGTAACATTTTCATTACATTAGCTGCATTAGTCTAATAACGTTCTTTTTGGCCCGAAAAGGGCTTCGCGTGTAATATAAAGATTAAAAGAGTGGTTTAGATTTACATATTCTATTTCTTTACTAAAGATCGAGCTGGGTTCAAACTTATACAAATATTTACCGAATGTATTCGCGTATATTACCCAAAAGTATTCACGTAGCTTATATAAACCAAACGTATCCACGCATACTAACCAAAAGTATTCACGTAAATCAACCAAGGTATTCACGTATACCAACCAAACATATTCACGTATATCAACCAAATGTATTCACTTATATTAACACGAGGTATTCGCTTAAAGCAACTAACCTCATTTATTTGTATCAATCAACCAGGGGTATTAAACTATATAAACCAGATGTATTTACGTACATCGACCAAGTAATTCATGTATACCAACTAAACTTATTCACGTAAATCAACCAAGGTATTCACGTATACCAACCAAACATATTCACGTATATCAACCAAATGTATTCACTTATATTAACACGAGGTATTCGCTTAAAGCAACTAACCTCATTTATTTGTATCAATAAACCAGGGGTATTAAACTATATAAACCAGATGTATTTACGTACATCGACCAAGTAATTCATGTATACCAACTAAACTTATTCACGTAAATCAACCAAGTAATTCACGTATACCAACTAAACATATTCACGTATATCAACCAAATGTATTCACTTATATTAACACGAGGTATTCGCTTAAACCAAAGTATTCACGTAAATCAGGCAAATGATTCAAGTATACCAACTAAACTTATTCACGTAAATCAACCAAGGTATTCATGTATACCAACTAAACTTATTCACGTAAATCAACCAAGGTATTCAAGTATACCAACTAAACTTATTCACGTAAATCAACCAAGTAATTCACGTAGGCTATACCAACTAAACATATTCATGTATACCAACTAAACATATTCACGTAAATCAACCAAGTAATTCACGTATACCAACTAAACATATTCACGTGTATCAACCAAATGTATTCACTTATATTAACATGAGGTATTCGCTTATAGCCTCATTTATTTGTATCAATCAACCAGGGGTATTAAACTATATAAACCAGATGTATTTACGTATATCGACCAAGTAATTCATGTATACCAACTAAACTTATTCGCGTGAATCAACCAAGGTATTCAAGTATACCAACTAAACTTATTCACGTAAATCAACCAAACATATTCACTTATATTAACATTAGGTATTCACATAAAGCAACTAACCTCATTTATTTGTATCAACCAGAGGTATTAAACTGTATAAACCAGATGTATTTACGTATATCAATTAAACATATTCATTTATTTCAACCAATAGTATTTACGTATAGCAACTTAACTCCTTTATGCACATCAACCAACGGTATTAACATGTATCATCCATAGATATTTACGTTTATCAACAGTGGGGCCCAATTAACGTGCACATGACCCTCACAAGATATGGGTGGGTGGGAGGGGCTTTACATAGGTGTACAAAATACAAGAATATGTAATAGCCTAAAATTAAGAAAACCTGAAACTACTACGTAAACAATTAACGACAGTGATTCGCGTTAACGAATTAATTTCTCTGTAAACAGTTTGCTTCAATAATGAAACATATCCTGTGATGTTTATGACACTACCAGTGACAGAGCTACCAAGTTACCACCTGTTCTATACTTCCACGACATAGTTCATCAGTGCGCTACGCCTTTAGCAGGCCAGTAGCCGTGTTTCATTGCCTTACCATACAACACGTCTGTTTGTATTACTAATAAATGATTATATTTTTAATATAAATTAAATTTTCCGTTTGGTATAAAGTTTTTCATTTAATGTTTGACCAAATACATTTGTATAAATTACTAGAATATATATTTTCTGGTGACAACCACATCAAGGTACTATCTACATTATGTACAAGATAATGTAGATACAGAATCTAGTAATGACACCGACCGCGTAAGCCTAAGTTATAAGATTTGTGTACATTGTTTCTGTTCACGTGGTTTTAATACCTTGACCACTTAGTATTTCATTCAATATTATTTTCCCACTTCCTTAAAAGTTGTTTTCCTTTTTTGAGTTTATTAAAATAAATAGGGTTTACTTATGTTCTTTTCATGAAATTAGATAACTTGAGACTAAAATTTTCTTGTTTTTTTTTCAAATACTTAAAGTATTCAAAAACATTTAGGTTTTAAACATTTTTATTTCTGATTTGTTACAATTATAAAAATATTTCTTTAATTTACAGTATATATTTAAAATATATGTAAATTTATAAGGTAGATACATTAAATCTTAAATGTTAATATAGTATTTTATATTTTCAAGTTAGCAGTTGCCAGAAATCAGTAAAATAAATAAGAAATAGACTGTGATATGTAACAGAAAATCGAGAAACTTTAATAATATATTAAATCTAAATATTTAGGCCTACCCTGAACACTTAAACAATTTTCTGTCATAATCTCAATGAAGTTTATATGAACACAGTTGGTTGAGTCCTAGTTGATGTGTACGTGGTATCGTGCAAAAAGGTGAGGAATGTATTGTAATTCAGTACCTGTCTAGCATGTGCCAGCTACCTCCACCAGCTGGTTGTTCATTATTACCTTGAAGTTTTGAAGGAGCAAGTGATAGAAGGGTATTTTCAAGGTTGTATTTCAGTTTTTGGTTCCAGTTTATGTATACAGTATTATAGAATATCGACAGAATTCCTTTGTTTTGAGATAGTTAATTATTGTGATAGTTTGCCATAGGGATCGTTGTCGTTACATTGATAATCCTTCAGAATCTGCAGAGGCTGTCGGAGGTTGTTGGCTATGTTGGTTTTAATCCCATTAGAAGAATGTTAATTTCGAACCGCACATACGATCACGCGAATTCAAATTAACAATCAGTTATTTTTACAACATATTGTATACCAAACAAATTGCATTTGATCAAGAATGATGTGCAATAGAATTGATTTGCGAATTCCTAATTAGGTTTATAGAAAAAAATACAACAAGTATTTTGTTTGGCGTTTTTAATTTAATTTATTTTTCAAAACTAGGCGTATGTATTCGAAACACCAAAAGGAAACCCAATGCGCAATAAGATAACGTTTAAAATGACACTTCATTCACAAATGTTGGCCAATAAATAACGAAAACACATGGATTCGAAAATAAAACTTTTCTAATGGGATTAAAATCAACATGGCCGACAGCCTCTGCAGTCTTAAGGAAACATTAACAGCTAAGTTTTTGCTAGGACTGTACGCGTGACCTGTTTTACACACGTACCGATTAGTGAACGTGATATAAAAGAATGAAATGGAATGAAAAACGTCTTTATTCATATTACAAGAGGCGAAGTGAGGGCTGCAAAGCCCTCTCTACCACTTAACCTCAATAACATAAGTGAGCTTCACTATTTTTTAAAGAATGCAGTTTGCTTTTCATATTGATCAATTATTTGTTTTCAAACATTAGACCAGCAGACCTAACTTACATTTAACAACCAGAAAAGTAATAAGGACTACGTTAATTTAAAGGACTCTATTGTATATGAAAATCCGTTTAGCAGAGTTAAGAGCTTAATGGCTTTACGTCAAGTTTAACGCCTACGCTGAATACGTGAGCCTACTCAACACATAATGTACCTACGCTGAATACGTGAGCGTACTCAACACATCATGTACCTACGTTGAATACGTGAGCGTACTCAAGACATCATGTACCTACATTGAATACGTGAGCGTACTCAACACATCATGTACCTACGTTGAATACGTGAGCGTACTCAACACATCATGTACCTACATTGAATACGTGAGCGTACTCAACACATAATGTACCTACGCTGAATACGTGAGCGTACTCAACACATAATGTACCTACGTTGAATACGTGAGCGTACTCAACACATCATGTACCTACGCTGAATACGTGAGCGTACTCAACACATCAAGTACCTACGCTGAATACGTGAGCGTACTCAACACATAATGTACCTACGCTGAATACGTGAGCGAACTCAACACATCATGTACCTACGCTGAATACGTGAGCGAACTCAACACATCATGTACCTACGCTGAATACGTGAGCGTACTCAACACATCATGTACCTACATTGAATACGTGAGCGTACTCAACACAAAATGTACCTACGCTGAATACGTGAGCGTACTCAACACATCATGTACCTACATTGAATACGTGAGCGTACTCAACACAAAATGTACCTACGCTGAATACGTGAGCGAACTCAACACATCATGTACCTACATTGAATACGTGAGCGAACTCAACACATAATGTACCTACGCTGAATACGTGAGCGAACTCAATACATCATGTACCTACATTGAATACGTGAGCGAACTCAACACATAATGTACCTACGCTGAATACGCGAGCGAACTCAACACATCATGTACCTACGCTGAATACGTGAGCGAACTCAACACATCATGTACCTACGCTCATGCTATTTCAGATGTCCTGAGGCATTTAATTATAATTTGAAATGAAATGAAAACCAAATCAGACAAACAAATCTAAATGTAGGCGAAAGGGGCTCAGAATAACCAATACGGGAGCAGATGTTATTCTGTTATATTGCACATTAAAATCTATTTCGCTTTGTTAGCGTGTATTCTAATATTTTTCTTAGTCATGTAATTTGTAATGCCATGCTTTAAAACCATTGTATCTCAATGACCATGGGTATTATTTATTCCGTCATGAGTATATTAATATATGATAAGCAATGTCTTTAAATATCGATAGCATGAATACAAAAGCTAAGTGTTTGATATAATAATGTAATTATAAAAATGCAAGGAACGAAGGAGAAATACAGAAATACGCATCCTAAAATAATGAAAAAGTCTCAGTCAAACAGCGGAATAAGATAAAAGAGTAATTGTTGAAGAACTGTTTCCTGTTAGTTACAAGTTTTTATAACAATTTTTTTCCTACAAATTTACTCAAAAAAATTTTTGAGTAGATTGAATAATTTGAAATATAGTGTAACACGAAGTATGACAAGACGAAGTGCCTTGACAAGACGAAGTTGCTGCCCATCCACTCGACACCCACGTAAATACTGACTGAAAATCCATTCACTGACACACACAAGTATTGACGGACCACTGGACACACACATATATATTTAAGGGGTACCCATCCCCAACACACACAACTATTGATGGACCACCCATCCACCGACACACACACAACTATTGTTGGACCACCCATCCACCGACACACAAAACTATTGACGAGCTGCCCCATCCACTCGACAGCCACACAGATACTTACGGACCACCCATTCACTGACACACACAATTATTGCCGAGCTGTTCATCTATTTGACCCACACATATGTGTATATTGAAGGGCTACCCGTTCACCCGACACACAATTACTGAAGGCCGCTCACCCACTGAACATCCAAATGTCTTGTGATCATCGTTCTATTGCGTACCTTAGTAGATTTCTCTCAACGACGTGTGCTAGAGGTTTTTAAGTACCTTTCTACTTAATTCATCTATACGCATCAATATAAAATAATCCATTCAGTCACTTTTTGAACCGTAATATTGTGTCAACAACAAAAACTATACTAATAAAACTTTACCGCCATCCAACTGTTAACATAAACTTAACATTTTAAAAATCCATCTTGTGCTATAAACATTTTCACTTTCAGAGAATATGATTTTATCGTTATACAATCTTGTCTAGAGGCCTTTGTCCTCTCAGCGTGAGGTAAAAGAGGGTAACAGTATTAGTTCTGCACTCTCAGTAATTGGGTGGCATGGAGTAGCAGCGCTCCGTAAACACTTCGCTCTGCTCTAAACACTCCCTGAGCGGAGAGTGTCGATTTCCATTCTGTATTATTCAGCGTATAGCAATTATCATTGAGCTATTTCGAACTTCAAATTGTTGGTAGTACAGTAACAGAACAATTGCTATTTATTATATGCGTAATTGTAAAATATTGTGATATAATTTGAGGGCGAGGATGTAACAACAATTGCTTGTCACTCCTTGAATAGCACAAACATGTAATGAAACTTACAAGACTATAGTAATTCGAAGTCGTGGGAGTTTATTTATTTATACTAGCAGAAATAAAAAGAGTAGCAGGACATTAATTGTACTTCGTTATTTTAAAATGTTATCAAGCGTACAATAAAACTCGGCAATTTAGTGCTTGATTTATATTTTGTAGAAATGGTAAATAGAATAGTTAAAATATAAATATTATTTCAGTAAATAATATAAAGAATAAAATAAAAAATATACAGATACTACGTAGGTGTATCCCACCGTCTTTATAGCAAAATAAATATCATAAGTAGTAAAATGAAGTTAAATTTATTTCCTTTAATATAATAATATACGTAGAGTTTTATATTCTACACTAGATTATTCTGCAAAACATTACATTCTCCACTTCTAATTTAGTTGACTTCGTGAAGGTTGGAAAAGCTCTCACGCCGTATATCTGTCTGAGCGTAAATACATGCACGTAAATACATTGAACGTTGAATAACCTTTGGTGATTTATATAAATCTTATGATTTTGCCCAACAGGCAATAATCTTGTTGGGCAAGTTATTCTGAACAACTTACGGCAATGGCTGGATCTTCTTGAAAAAGGGTAAACTGTTGGGAAGACGACCAAAGGCAACGTCTTTGAACGACACTTTCATAGGGTCTTATGTTGGCAACTGTCCAATGTGGATTAGGCTTCCGTATCCCAACGTTGCAAGGTGGACTAGTGATCTGGGTCTGCAGAGGAGGACATTCGCAAACTCTTCAATCGAGCCAAAGCAACTAGATATTGGGAAGACTAATCTTAACCAAATATAACAAGGCAGTCGGGAAATATAAATATAACTCCTGGAAAGCTTTTTATGAGGTGTGAAACAGTTTGATAGTTGTAGCCAGACTTAGTAAAGAGCTGGCCTCAAAAACTAAACCCGATTGTTACACTCCAGAATAGAGACGGGCAATTTATCCCTACATCCACCTCCTCCAGTAGTGTGCTGGCTGGGGACATTAACACCAGTGAAAATCATTGGCTAGGGTTATCGTAGGTTGACTGGAATCTGGTCAGACACATTGTCACCTTTGTCAGGTCATAATAGACAACATCTTTACCTAGATCTTTAGTCGAAATCTATCAACAAGTTTAGCCCATACAGATCACCTAGAGAAGACAGAATGTATCCTGTGCGTTGCTGAATAGGGCACCCAATTCGATTGCACAGCTCAGGTACTTTGAAAACTCTTCAAGGCTAGCCTGGTATATACTTATGTACCGATGGATTGGGCGGTGAACATAGTAGTATTTAACGTTAAGCGAGGCAAATAAAATTATATTTAAGTATAGTCTTTTTTCTCGTTTACCTTTAAAACGCTAGAAAGACTAAAAAAATAAATAAATAAAAACTATATCTTGGAAGGACTGCTGAAGGGACAACCTCTTCACCGGAATCAACCATGGTGAATCATCATCAGGCTGGTGAATTATGCATACTACATGACTTTGGTATAGAGAGCCGAGGATGCATTAGAGAACAAAGATGTTGCTCTTTAGTTTTCCTTCAGGTAAATTACCCCACCCACCCATAAACGCACTGTAGAACTGAAATTATGATTGACAGCGTGAAACAGGGGGACTTTCAGTTAATCCCGATAAAATCACCACCCTACCATTCACGAGCAGAAGGGACCTTGGAGTTCTGAGGTGTCTAGAACTCAACCGAGTTCCATAGGGACTTTACATCCAGAGAGAGAGACTACCATCTCTCTGCTTTCAACAGAACAAAGTGGGCTCTCTTAGCCTCCAGACGCATTGTTGCATCAACTTGGTGGGTAAAGCCGCATATGGATTACTGGTTCTACGAGGTTGTCGTTCTCCCGCAAATCTCCTATGAGGCACGGCTTGTCAGAGCAAAACGACAATCTTGCAAGTCTTAAGCATAACTGGTAGTTTTTAAGCTCACTTACAGCAGCATTTAAAGTACAGCTGAATTTATTGGATTTCGACCTCTACCTCCAGCAGGGTATCCTACAATCTGAACAGTATAGGTAACCTGAAGAGGATCAGATCTAAATCTGGCCACTCACGATCTATTGAAAATGTACATTGGAGTAGAACATTAGACGTGGCACAAGATAACATGGACGTAAAAATCGTCTTCTCTAATGTCCTGTTGACATGAATACACTCAGTGGTCAAACACTTGACCTCTGCCAATTCACTTCGAGACTTACTTAGGAGTGCTTCTTGTACGAGCCGTGAGCCAACCCAATCCATTCCCGCGAGTTGTAGGTAAATCATGAAACATCATAGGCTAGAAACTCGGGAAAATGCGAGCCTGGCTCGGCTCGTGCTACTGTTCTCACGACCTGTTTAAGTCTAGCCGTTCCTCTCCGGTGACTTAAAATTTGGAATATTATAGGAAGGTACTCATTTATTCTTTTGTCTATGGTTGATCTACCTTTCCTAAACCCAAATTGGTTCTCAGATAGTTGGTTGTTTTTGTTTAAAAAGTTAAGAATTCTTAACAGAAATGCTTTTTAAAACATTTTGCTTAATATTGGCGAAATTGAGACAGGTCGATAGTTATTGGTTGAGCAATAATTAGCTTTTATAAATATTGGTGTTATTTTGGCAGTTTTCAGGAATGAGGGAATGTTCCAGTTTGAAAAGAAGAATTGATCAATTGTTTTAGGGGGCTCAGGATATGCTTTAAGCATTTCTTTATGAGCGACGTTGAAGTATAATTAAGGTCATTAGATTTGTTGGCTGGGAGCTCTTTGATAGTTCTTAAAATGTCCTTGTCATTATCGGGCAGCAGAGCCATTGATGGCACTGGGGCTTGCCTTTTAGTGGAAATTATTGCATCCAATGACATACGGAGTCTTTTTTTAATTTGCAACAGTGGCTAAGACACTGTTAAACTCGTTAGCGATTGTTACTTCATCACTAACAATTTGGTTTTATATTTCAATTTTAATTTGTTTAGGGACTTTGCTTTTATTGTTTATAATGTCCCAAGCTGTTTTCAGTCCTTAAGTCTCTTACTCTTTTGTAATTTTGGACTCCCTTTCGCATATTTCCCCTTCAATAAAGGCACTTGGCCATAGTGATCCGAAATTGCTGTATCGACCACCGACTTTGGGAATGTTAGCAATGACGTTGTCAATTGTCGATTGTGATGTAGCAGTCACTCTTGTTGGACAATTGACTAATAATCGAAGCCCAAACATCTCGAGTAAATTACAAAATTGTTTTGTGGGAAGGTCGTCTGTTTGTTGTGCGTCAATATTGAAGTCACCCAACAAAATGTAATCACGTGTCTGGGCTGTTAAGTCAGTTAGTAAAGATTCAAATTTTGAAAAAGTCTTCTGAATTTCAATTGGGAGACCTGTAAATATCGATAGTAAAAATGCTTTTGATCGATGTTTGAATTTTTATTCATGTCGCTTCAAAATCCTTATCTGTTACATTACTAACATCAAAGGCTTCGAATTACAGGTCTGATTTCAAGAAAATGGCTATACCACCTCCTTTAAATAATTTTCTGCAATATGTGTTACCTAGTTTTAAATTCGGCAACTGACAGATACCAATATTGTCATTGTTAAAACCACCTTCGGTTATAGCCAAAAGATTCAGACACAGTTCTTTGCAAACTATCAATCTCATCTAACTTGTTTGTTGCCGATTGTGAATTTTGGTGAGGAATTTTGAATTGAGTTGGTGATTTAAATTTAGAGTTTGTTTGAGTTTGTGATTTTGTCCGTTTCTGGGAAGTGAGTGCCCTAAAAAACAGAATGCTGAAGGCAAGTTTGTGTTTGATAGCTAGTCTGTCTGTATACACTAGCCTTATCCATAGTAGGACATCGGTTGGTCAAGTCAGTGTGCCCTGTTGATGTATGCGCCGAACAAGGTGGGGTCCTCAGCACCGCATCCGAATATGACTCGTACTCATGGGTGGACGTCTGGGAATACGTGGGAATACATGGTCTGGTTGCCAGTCGACGTGATCTTGGAGTAGGCATTGCTAGTTTCTTTACTGTAACACTAGCTAGCAATATCTTGCCCGAAGCTCGAAGGTGGAGACCGTGAGAAGTGAAGTGCTGTCTACCGATCCCCTTCACAGTCAACATGTCTATTCCGTCGTGCCACTTGAAGATCTCAGTCATAAAGTTGTTCACTTGTTGAATTGTCCGGTGAGTGGGGCTGCTGCGAGGAATATCCCACCGTGGAGGAAGAGGCACAAGAAGGGCTTGAGAGTATGATATACATTCCTGAATTATGTTCTCTAAGTGATCGAAAATATTATTCAATGTTAGACCCCATTGGGTGGTGGAGCAGAAGTTGGAGCGATGTCCAGCAGGCCAGCTCATGGTTTGCACACTCCAGTGACCCTGGTCGTTGGTTCGATCAAGTCCTGCATTAGGGCGGATAGATGACGAGTGTGGCTGTCACCAACCACCAGAACATAGTTAAATGGAACGGTGTTCTGAATGGTTGTTTTGGCCACTCTATTCTTCTTTCTTGTCTGGTTTGTCTTTTTTCTAGATTGTCTTTTCTTTTTGGTTGATACTACGGTGTATGTTGAGTCATCCCTTTCATTACAGCTAATGTCGGACAGGGCTTCAAATCTGTTAGGATGGCTTATTTCTGGCATTTGACATTCTGCGATGCGAGAACTGCTTGTTTGCTGTTTCAGATGGGTAATCTCTGCTTCAAGACATCTAATGGACGTCAACATGTTCGCAGTTTCTTCATTTAATATTGTGCACCTATCACATATTTTATTGTTTGACTTAAATAAAGACTCCAGATTTAAAATTTCTTCCTCCGCATTTTTAAGTTTTTCTTTGAGACTGGCGTTCTCATGATTCAAACGAATGCATTCGTTTTCCTCATTTGTTAGTGTAGCCTCTGTATGTTGTGTTGACGTGTTCTCAACTGTGCAGGACTGTCCAGGATGTATAGAGTCTGTCAAAGATTGTGGAGGCAGAAATACAGTGTTAGTTTATTGTAGCAGTCGTTGGTCCGATTCTATTGAGTGGTCTAATACGGCCTTTAGTTCCTTGCGAAGCTCTACCAATTCCTCACTGAGTGCTATGTTTTCAACAAGTAAGTTGGAAGGGGATGGAGATGTATCATCCGGCGGCTGGACTGCAGGTGTTGAAATTACATCAGCTACCGGGCTGGAGACAGTTACTGTAGTGGGTGTATTGGAGAGTGCAGTCACGGGGTTGTGGCAGAGAGGCGACACTTCTGTGGTGGTGGAGTTGGAGTTAGTGACCGCATTGTCACTGGATGTGATACACTGTGTAAATCAACCGAGAATAGATGGTAGTCTTCTGTGAATTTGATTTTATTGTGGCTTTGCATGATTTTCCCAAACACCTCCATACAATGTCGCCACTCTTGAGTGAATACGTTTCTCGATATCTATGATTATTAAATAGTATTGTGTCCTTACCAGTCTTTGACACTAGAAGACATTTTAATTGTTAGTACTGGTTTTTTACTACTTCAGGAAGTCAAATATACAATAATAAATATTTAAATAAATAAATAAAATATTGCAACAAATAAATAAAAATTGAAACAAATATACAAGAATCGTAACAAATAAATAATATAACAAATAAAACAACAAATAAATTAATAATTAAAACGAGTTAACAATAAAATAAATAGTCAAAAATAAAACAGTTCAGGGTTTTTTTTGGCAAAAACTAAGTGTATAATAAGCAGGAGATTTATGGCCTTGAAACCAAAACACTACCGAAAACGCCACAAGAACTGATAAGAGTTGGAGATCAGCAGTTGTACTTCAGTTTTCTTATTCTCGAGTTACAGCAGCGTGCGGTTAGTCCAATTTGCAATTATAACCTGACAAACATTCAAGTGATTGTACTAAAGTCATTTACTTACTTGGGTCAATGTTAAATAGACCCTACTAGTTTCGGACATTGCACTAGTAGCTTTAACGCACTTAATAATTCATATGAAACTAATATTTAAAACAAAAACTACGGAGTTAAAATCTTCTGATGTGCACAACATAGGCCAGCTCAGTATCAGCTTGTATACGTGATTGATTTCGCTAAATCACGTATACAGTTTTTACAACAGGGGATTGATTTCATAACTTATATAAATAGCACATATTGTGTCTACATCATTCACCGGTTTTTACGTATTCTTTTCCCCGGGTGTAGTCAAAATTAGTTTTTGGTCAGTACGCGACTACAATACGGTAAACACTACACAACCCACAGCTTCCTGGGGGTAGACAACAACAATCACACTCCACATTGTATATTAACTCGGGTAGCAACCTTAATCAGCTTAGGTACCATTAGGTTTGAGCTCAACTAAAGTAGGTACTCAAATAATGACATTTTAAAATATCTTAAAATTCTTAGTACAGGTTGTATATCTCTATAATCAAACATAACTTGTTAATACAGAATTATGAAAATGTGTTAAAACACACAATTCGAAGGAAGTTTCATTTTACAGGTTAATTTAGGACTAAAAAGCCTTCTTTAACACAAAAACCTGGAGACCAATGGTGACTCTCAAATTACATCCAGTGACCGAGTAGGTGGGCTGCGTGCAAGGATGGAATCACGTCCTCAAGCCCCCCCCCCCCAATAACCGTTCAATAGTGTTGACCCATCCACCCCCTTACACGTTCAATAGTGTTGACCCACTCACTCCCCATACACGTTCAATGGTGTTGACCCCCCCCCATACACGTTCAATGGTGTTGACCCACTCACTCCCCATACACGTTCAATGGTGTTGACCCACTCACTCCCCATACACGTTCAATGGTGTTGACCCACTCACTCCCCATACACGTTCAATGGTGTTGACCCACTCACTCCCCATACACGTTCAATGGTGTTGACCCACTCACTCCCCATACACGTTCAATGGTGTTGACCCACTCACTCCCCATACACGTTCAATGGTGTTGACCCACTCACTCCCCATACACGTTCAATGGTGTTGACCCACTCACTCCCCATACACGTTCAATAATGTTGACCCACCCACCCCCATACACGTTCAGTGGTGTTGATAAAGTCACACTCCCATATACGTACAATGGTGTTGACCTACCCACTCCCATACACGTGCAATGGTGTTAACCCAACCACACTCCAATACACGTTCAATGGTGTTGACTCACCAACCCTCCCATACAATTTAAATTGTGTTGACCCACCCACTCCCCATACACGTTCAATGGTGTTGACTCGACCACCCCCATACACGTTCAATGGTGTTGACCCACACACACTCCCATTCACGTTCAATGGTGTTGACCCACCCACCCTCTCATACAAGTTCAATGGTTTTGACCCACTTAAACTCCAATACTAGTTCAATGGTGTTGATCCACCCACCCTCCCATACAGTCTTGTGATGCATAAATGGAACTTTAAGAATAGTAAAACATGCTTATACCGTTCATCCGTCACAAGAATACCATGGGACAAACATGGCCATTTTTTCTTAAATTATCTGAAAACTCAATTTCAATAAAGAAATTTGTTATTTCTAACGTTAAAAAATGGATTGGGAAGATCTGAGATGTATGTGGAATACCCACATACATGTGGTAGGGGGTTAGGATATTTTTAGTATAAAATGTACGGGCCTATTATTCCCGGTATGCCTTATCTCAGCTGTTACATCACATGTTAACAGCTGCTACCACACTAATTACAAGGACCATCAGTATGGACTAACCAATGGTGAGACAGGTTTAATGAGTTTTATATATATTATAAAACTCATTATAAAATTTACCACAGGACTGAAAGCATAAAATTTACCACTTGTTGTGTTGTTTTCAAACAAATACAAAATTCTGTGTAATATATTGTTGATCTTGATACGTTTTCAATCAATTTTAACAGAATGATATTAAATTGATACATGAACTCCGATACAACTTAATTGGTTAAGTGGCAGAGTGGTAATGCCACAACTAATTGATGGACGCTCATATGGTTGGAATTAGCATTAAATATGTTGTGTGAAGCGCTGAATGTGTTTGTAAGAGAATAATAATTATTTGGTTACGTAAAATATGTATAGTTCTATTTAATAGTAAAATAATTATTGTATGAATATTAGATAATGATAAACAGCCAAGACAAATCTTTTAAGCAGGAAATTTAGCAAAGGAAAAACGTCTGATATACTTTCAAACATATATTTTTTAATGATCACAATCTTACATTCATGATTGGTACGTACAGAATATAAATATTATCTTTCTGAAACAAATACTTTTAACGAGGCTGGAATTATTTGATTGTAAGTAAATGCTTATACCTGAGGCCCTGTGGGAGTAGGCTTGCTGTCTTTGAAGGGATTGACGGTCGTTTTAAAGCAAATATACATATCAAAACGCCTGAATCCTGTACCCATGTATGTGCATGGGCGGGCGGTTAGTTCAGTACCACTCTGCGTGTATGGGTGGGCGGGTCGGTCAATAACATAATACGTGTTTGGGTGGGCGGATGTGTTAATACCACTGTGCGTGTATGTTAGGGCGGGTAGGTCAATAACACAATGCGTGTTTGGGCGGGCGGATACGTCAATACCACTGTGCGTGTGTGTTAAGGCGGGTAGGTCAATAACATGATGTGTTTTTGGGCGGGTGGATGCGTCAATACCACTGTGCGTGTGTGGGAGGGTGGGTAGGTCAATACCACTGCACTTGTGTACAGTACCATACTGTACTTGTATGGGAGGGCGTGTGGCTTAATATTAGTTTACGTGTATGGGTGGTGGGCTGGGTCAATACTACTGAACGTATATGTATGGCCGGATGGATCAATACCACTCTACGTGTATGGGTGGGTGGGCCAGTCAGTATCATTGTACGTGTAATGACGGGCGAGTGGATCAACACCACTGGCAATACTTTTTCCGTTAATTCACTACAAATACTTTTGTTAAGTAGACCTATCTACTAACAATCGTACAAACATCGGTCTCAAGTGGCATAGTAAGACATATTTACTAACTGTCGTGCAAACTTCGATCTCTAGTGGTAATAGTAAGACATATTTACTAACCATCATACAAACATCGGTCTCAAGTGATAATAGTTATTGACACCAATACTGTCGTATCTTTTTTCGATTACTGTCACATTTTATTCTATTTGCATTACATACAGTTATTGCCAGTTTAGATTTGAGGGTACTTGTATGGGTGGGCCAATACCACTGTACGTGTATGGGTGGGCCAATACCACTGTACGTGTATGGGTGGGCCAATACCACTGTACGAGTATGGGCGAGCGGGTGGATCAATACTACTATAAGGGTATAGGTGGGTGGGTGGGCCAATACCACTGTACGAGTATGGGCGAGCGGGTGGGTCAATACTACTATAAGGGTATAGGTGGGTGGGTGGGCCAATACCACTGTACGTGTATGGGTGGGCCAACACCACTGTACGTGTATGGGTGGGCCAATACCATTGTACGAGTATGGGCGAGTGGGTGGATCAATACTACTATAAGGGTATAGGTGGGTGGGTGGGCCAATACCACTGTACGTGTATGGGTGGGCCAATACCACTGTACGAGTATGGGCGAGCGGGTGGGTCAATACTACTATAAGGGTATAGGTGGTGGGTGGCTTAATACCACTGTACGAGTGCGGTCTAGTGGTTTTGATTTGGTACGGGTGGGTCAATACCACTGTATGCATGGGCGGATGGATCAATACCACTGTAGCTGTGTGGATGGGTCACTCCCACTGAACGTGTATGGGTGGGCGGGTGAGATACATGTACAGTGGGTACGTGTATGGTACGTGTATCCTACAAATGATTTTATTTGAGGTTTATCGTTCCAAATCCAGCTGATATTTAGTCGTTGTTCCACTATTTCTGTTACTGCACCTCTTTATGAATAAAAAAAAATGCTTCATTAGGATATTATTTTAGATGGAAAATGGAATATCTTCACTACCATTTGATGAAGTGATATATTTGATGAAAACTGTAAATATTTCCTTGCGATATTTATATATATAATTATAGTTTTAACTACATGCTGTAATATTAATGCTAACTATGAAAATACTTCTTTCCTCAGGCTTCAATTAACTGAAAATGTAGGATTGATTGTGTTGCATTAATCCAAAACATTCCCTCAAAATACCTGTTTTCTGGGCTAAAATAATTTGATCAAATAATAGAGGCTAAGTAAAAACTTCGAATCGATAGCTGTTTAAAAAAAATCTTTAAAGAAGGTACTTTTATAAAATGACTTTACACGTAATTAATAGTTTGTATGAAATTGTACAGTAAAATAAAAAACATTATTGTTAAAGGAGAAACTCATTTTGAAGCATTTATTTATTTATTATTAGTATAGTGTAGTCTGAGTACTTCAGTACTCTGAGACACAGGCATATAAGTTATACTCCACTTGGAATAGTTAACGAATAATCATATTTTACATATTATAATAATGAGTAATATCAACATTTAATGTTTTGTTATTTTGTTCTCGTCGGGTCCAATTGTTTGACTCCGTTACGAGGTCAGAGAATTCAATTCCCTTGCGCGATGTATTTGTTTTCAAAATTGTAAGTTATTTCAGTATTTTATTTCAAATAAAAATGCTAACTGTAACTCTATAAAAATGTTCTTTTTATATAAAACAGTTTTTGATATAATATTTGAAAGAAAATATAAAATCATTTTAGTCTTTTAGCTCTTATAATTATGTATTTCTTTGTGGTATGATAGTAATGCGTTTAATTTTCAATTGATTTCAATTAAGATTTTTTTAATTTCTTATTTTAATGATACAGAGATGCTTTATAAAATCATTTACTAAACATTTAATGTAACTGAGGTTATGTAAGAAGTACTTACATATATTATTGATAAATATTCTTATTAAAATAAAAATTATTTTAATTGTAACTATCATTTAGTTTTAATACAGTTTAACGTAACGGGAGTCGCTAGTGTCAGACTTTCCCACGCTAGGAGACTTTTCCATGCTTGCTTCTAAAATAAGTTACGTTAATTGTTACCTTCGGATGCACATTCAGTACGTTTCCAGACTGCGTGCAATATATTGGCTTGTGGTTTAGCGTGTTAAGAATTTTTACTCAAGTGTACGATAAACAATTATTTAGTTGGTTATATGTTTCTTTTTATCTAACTACTGCAGTGTAATAAGTCAGTTTGTATTTTTTTATGTTCCTTAAGTGTAGAGTCTGTCGACCATACTGGTTTAATTCTCATAAAAACAACGTTATTTTGAATCCATATTTTTATCATTATTTATTTAACAAAAGTTGTGTATGAGTTGTCATTTAAAATTCTATCATATTGTGCATTGGGTTTGCTTTTGATATTATGAATACGTATGCCTAGTTTTGAAAAATAGGAAAAATAAAATCTTCAAACTAAATAATTTTTATATTTATTCTATTACACTAATTATAAATCCACAAAGCAGTTCAACGAGTAATTTCACTCTTGATCAAATACAATTTGTTTGGAAAAGACCGTTTAAAAATAATTGTTAAATTTGCACACGCGTGATCATTTGTCCGGTTCGAAAAAACATCATTCTAATGAGATTAAATCCAACATGGCTGACAGCCTCTGCAGACTATTAAAGTTGTAAAATTAGTGAATGTAAATCCTAAATAGTTTACTCCTTTAGTGGTTCCTGCCTCAACTATGGCTCGCTTTATTCCTAAAATAGCTCAAGGCAAAAAAACTACTAGAAGTCAGGGTAGGGAAATTATTTGGAAAGTAAGTGAGTTCATGGCGATTGAGGCCAAATTAAGAGATGAACAACGAATCCCCGTAAAAAATCGTTAGAACGAACTGCAGTTGCATGTGGCGTTTCAAAAACTGTTATAAAGGAAATTCGGTGTGAAAAGTGTTTATTGGACACTTCAGCGGAAAGAGAGCGTTCGTTCACAACACAACAAAATACAAGAGAAAAAGAACAGCGACAGAACTAAACGATTTCGACAAATGTGTCGTTAGAAGAACCGTCCATGAGTTTTATAAAACTGATGAGTCACTCCCAACTCGTCATTTTTATTTTAAACCAATTTAAATAAAAATTATATGTATTTTAACGGTGCGGGAAATCACAGAAATATTTTTGTTAGTGACAGTAAGAAGTATATATTTCTTAGTTACTTAATTCAATTAAAATTATTAACTGATTTATAATTTTGTATTATATATTTAATTATTGTTACTGTATTGATATACGTTTTAATTTGTTAACTTTCAAACTCAACCTATTTGATGTTTTTATTTTAAATACTGGTCTAATTATTAGAAATAGCAAAATACAAATACTCCGTAAACACGTAAACAATCACCCTTTACGATCTGTCTGTGACCGCCTCGCTCAGAGTCGATGTTTTTATATGACTAGTAGACCAGCCAGGAGGCCGGACCTTCAGCGCGCGTACTATACCCGTCTATAGTCCAGCCGTTCTAACTTTGCACTGAGGTTTGCGGGCTAAACTGGAAAGTCGACATTGGCAACGTCGCATCCAGACCACCACAGCCCTTCTCTAAATGTTTCATTACTAAATTAAAAAAATTGGGGGTAATGTAGGAAGGTACAAATTAATTTTATTTTACTGGGAATTAAAATCTTTTTAATGTTTAACTGGGAAGTACGTTTTTACTGTTTACAAAATATCAACAACAAAAAACGAGTCAATCGGATAATTTTAACTTATAAAACTTATCAGACCCTAGTTGTGATTTATCTAGACCGGAAACGAAGTAGCCATGGGACAGGAAAGAGCCAAGCACTCAAGATATACAATGTTGCCATGTTGTGCTCCCCTCTGAGGTAACGTTAGAACGACGGACTATAGTTCAGACTATTCTCTTGTGTTGGAGGTATCTTGTTCTTTGGATTACTTCAAAGTTGAATACAATATGTATGGTTTATCGTGGTTTATGGTTATATGTCTCCTTCTATATGGTGTCATCTTCATGCATACTTCAAACCATGTCCAGCCAATTTTTAGACTGCTAACAAAATAATCAGTATAACTGCTGACGCAATTCACTTATCATCATATAAATGATGTCTTATGATTACTAGGTTTTATAGAAATATCCTTATGGATGCATTTATCAAATTTTTATTTCGTCAAACAAAATTGAAATCTGTTTGGTTGACCGGACAAACTAGGTATTATAAAAGTGCAACAACGCACATCTTCCAACCTCTGTATAAAACACCCCTATTTGTACAATTAATCTTATATTGGTGGGAGAACTTTCAATGCACTTCCAGTTTATTTACTAAATTTACAATCTTTCAATTAATACAGAAAGTTCCTGCGTGAGTTCTTGTACTAGGCCTAAAATAGTTAAGGTTTACCACTATAGTTGAATACTTACTCAGTTCAAAATTGGCGAAATAATAGTCCATTAAGCGTTACGACTGTTTGTAACGTTGTTTTATTCTGTTGCAATAAAGTTAGTAGCTATAGTGTTTCGGTGTGTATTTATTATTCTATTTCAAAATTATGGGATTTGGTTTTCTGGATTCTGACATTTCTCAAATTGTCAGTAAAAACATCAACGTGTAAACTCGATCAGTCAACTTACACGAATGTTGATTGTAACCGACATCTCTGAAGTATGAAGATACCAGTTTTTTTCTCCTTTTTCAACCATCTGATATTTTTCCAATAGTTCTTTAGGCAGTGAAATGAGATCTAAATAACGTTGCTCTGCGCAATGTTTTATTGTTTTACAAAAAATAATACAGTATAACTGTAACATTTCTTGAACGAGTAATGCACATTATTTTTGACCCAACAGTAAATAATGTATTGATATGACTGTGGGTGTGCATCGATAATATGAGGTATCATCTTCGTAATTTTAATCTGTATCTAAGAACATATTGCGCTTAGTGGAAAGGCACTATGCACTTATAATGATAACTGCTCAGCTTCCGGATGACATGTTGGTCTTGAGGAACTCGACTCACTTGACCTATGGAGGCTCTGAAGAATTTAATGCCTAGAAATCATAGTGCCAGGTCGACTTGTCTTGGAATATGGCTTTGAATCAAGTAGTTAGGGTCTAGATGACGAGCTCCAAAGGAGTTAAGACCTTGCCCCCGCAGGTTCTTGTGTGTTAATCAACTGTGCTAGAGCAGGGTAGTAAATTATGTATACAGTACTCGATGAGTAGGAGCAGTCTAACAGCTTGGCTAAGTAGGCAAGAACGTCTGCTATGGGGATATTGGAAAATTGCCCTTTATATTACATGATCAAGTTAAGAATGAAATTTTGCTTAGAATACGTAGAACATTGTTTTTGTAGTATGAAGCGTTTTTAATACTTACTTAATGCTTTAATAAATAATAAAGTTATAATTCTGAATACCTATTGTGTTCTTAGGTTTTTAAATGATGGAACATGCTCCCAATTTGTGTTCTACGTAAAATTTACCTGCCTCTTGTGTACATTTAAAATTTTCACTCATTTTCTGGATGATATACATTAAGATATAGGCATTAATTATTTATTTTAAATATCAGTATTCAACAAATGAATTGGTACTTCTTATAAATGAAAAAAATGATATGCATATATATTTACTCATTTATGAGTATGTTTATAGTAAAAAGAGGCTTCAATATTAGTAGGCCTATATATGGCAGGGCTGGATAAAAACGTGACAAATAATAGTTTTTAAAACTGTTCATTCCACGAGTAGTGCTTACAGAAGCGGGAGTTCCTCTTATTAGTTAAAGTTTAACTGTGTAATAGGATTTATATAATCACGTCATATTACACAGTTAATCACCATAATCTTACTAGTTCTATTTAATACCTACCACAAAAGGATTCTTTATGGGTCCTGCATAGGGAATACGAGGTGAAGAGGAGTAAAAATCTTTAATTAGCCATAGGTTATAAAATATTACGGCTTGCATGACGAGTTTTATAAATTTCATCGTAGAGTAATATTAAAACAGCAAAAAAAACTAACAGTAGTAAAACCTTCAGAAAATAACCAGCCGTCAAACCTTTACTAACTACGGCCAGTAGCTACTACGGATCTTCAGTAACTTTTTTTCTTTTTTTTACGATGGGAAATGCACTATGCAACGTCAGGCCCCTTACTATAGGCACCTGGTGATTAAGACTCTCACCCACTAAAAATCCATCGGTCCAGGCAGAATTCCCTCTCGGAACCGCTTGCCGCATTACTTCACGAGGGTGCCTACGTGAACTCTCACTGGGTTACTACTGCGGTTTTTCAAACATAACTAGTAATGCCGGTTCCACATTAAGTTTCTTCACTCTTCTTTTGCTTCAGCACCCTCTCTACGTAAGCAGCTACACTGTTTCAGACCGCTTGGCTGAGAATCATTTGTCAAAAAAAAAATGTCCGGTGAGAGAGAGGGTTGACGACTGCGTCCAGCTCTCTTCTTTCTGTCTCCCATCTCCTGCACTGGAGGAAGGTGTGGAAGAAGCTGGAAGAAGGTGGAAGAAGGTGTGTAGGACGTTGTCATGCTCAGAGTCTCCGTAACGACACTCCGAGCTCTCGACCTTTCCCATCTTCTCTATGTAAGCTTGGAAAAAGCCGTGGCCGGTGATGAACTGGGTTAAGTAATAATTTACTTCACCCATTCTCGCAGGTTCATGATCAGCCATGCAGTCCATAATGTCTCGTTTCGCCATCTTTCCTGCCAATCACTCAAGGTGCGTTCTTGGGCTTCGGTGTGGTTCAGTACACCACCCACGTCAAAGATACGTTTCCTTTTTATAAGCAAGTAAAACAATGGTTGTCACCCCCGCAACCACGACGACGGCTGGTTCCGATAACAACTACCAGTATTAGGGCCTTCAGTAACTACCACTAATACAACCTCCAGTAACTACTGTCAGTAGGACCTTCAGTAACTACCACTAATATGGCGTTCAGTAACTACTGTCAGTAGGACCTTCAGTAACTACCACTAATACAGCCTCCAGTAACTACTGTCAGTAGGACCTTCAGTAAATACCAGTAATACAGCCTTCAGTAACTACAGTCATTAGGACCTTCAGTAACTACCAGTAGTACGACATCAAGTAACTACGGTGAGTACTACCTTCAGTAACTACCACTAATACAGCCTCCAGTAACTACTGTCAGTAGGACTTTCAGTAACTACCACTAATACGGCCTCAAGTAACTACTGTCAGTAGGACCTTCAGTAACTACTAGTAGTACGACATCAAGTAACTACGGTGAGTACTACCTTCAGTAACTACCACTAATACAACCTCCAGTAACTACTGTCAGTAGGACCTTCAGTAAATACCAGTAATACAGCCTTCAGTAACTACAGTCATTAGGACCTTCAGTAACTACCAGTAGTACGACATCAAGTAACTACGGTGAGTACTACCTTCAGTAACTACCACTAATACAGCCTCCAGTAACTACTGTCAGTAGGACTTTCAGTAACTACCACTAATACGGCCTCAAGTAACTACTGTCAGTAGGACCTTCAGTAACTACTAGTAATACGGCGATCAGTAACTACGGTCAGTAGGACCTTCAGTAACTACGGTCAGTAGGATCTTCAGTATCTACCAGTAATACGGCCTTCAGTAACTACTGTCAGTAGGACCTTCAGTAACTACGGTCAGTAGGATCTTCAGTATCTACCAGTAATACGGCCTTCAGTAACTACGGTCAGTAGGACCTTCAGTAACTACGGTCAGTAGGATCTTCAGTATCTACCACTAATACGGCCTTCAGTAACTACGGTCAGTAGGACCTTCAGTAACTACGGTCAGTAGGACCTTCAGTAACTACCACTAATACAACCTCCAGTAACTACTGTCAGTAGGACCTTCAGTAACTACCACTAATACGGCCTCCAGTAACTACTGTCAGTAGGACCTTCAGTAAATACCAGTAATACAGCCTTCAAGTAACTACAGTCAGTAGGACCTTCAGTAACTACCAGTAGTACGACATCAAGTAACTACGGTGAGTACTACCTTCAGTAACTACCACTAATACAGCCTCCAGTAACTACTGTCAGTAGGACTTTCAGTAACTACCACTAATACGGCCTCAAGTAACTACTGTCAGTAGGACCTTCAGTAACTACCAGTAATACGGCGTTCAGTAACTACGGTCAGTAGGACCTTCAGTAACTACCACTAATAAGGCCTCAAGTAACTACTGTCAGTAGGACCTTCAGTAACTACCAGTAATACGGCGTTCAGTAACTACGGTCAGTAGGACCTTCAGTAACTACTAGTAATACGGCGTTCAGTAACTACCACTAATACAGCCTCCAGTAACTACTGTCAGTAGGACTTTCAGTAACTACCACTAATACGGCCTCAAGTAACTACTGTCAGTAGGACCTTCAGTAACTACTAGTAATACGGCGTTCAGTAACTACGGTCAGTAGGACCTTCAGTAACTATGGTCAGTAGGACCTTCAGTAACTACTAGTAATACGGCGTTCAGTAACTACGGTCAGTAGGATCTTCAGTATCTACCAGTAGTAGGGCCTTCAGTAACTACTAGCAGTAAAACCTTTCGTACTTATAACACCTATAACCTTCAACAACATTTTGTTTAACTCTGAAAGTACCATCTATAAGGTACGATCTATTAAAGTACCCTGAAATAATGTCTAAGGTAACTTTAATTCAAACCAGCTACTTGCTTTAACGAGATAAATTAAAGAAAGGGTTACCGCTAAAATAGGTAAATTATTTTTACTGATCGCTCTCCAATTACATCAATGATACAAAATACTAATGGAATAATATATAATTAATATAGTATATTACTATTTTATACTGTTAATACATACCTTTAAGTGAGTTTCACAATATATAAGTGATAACCTCTACATATTAACCGTTTTATTTGTAGAGCAATTTTTAAACTTGATTGAAGAGAGAGAAAGTGAGCGATGAGAAAAAGCAAAAGGATTCGTTGACCTCAAACCAATACAATCAATATATGTGATTGGTCCAGCTGTGGGTGATTGAAACATGGGGACACTGCAAATAGAAAATACCAAATTAAACACACTCATCTCTTTTTACACTAATTTAATTTTCTTATGTAGTATTCTGATGATGAACCACCTAACCATCCATACACTTACCGTGGTCATCTTTCACCCATCAACCTATACACGTGTGGTGGTGATGACTGACCCACCCACCTATACACGTATGGTGATGAGGACTCACTCTAATTCATCTATATACGCACAGTTGTGATGACTCATTCACACATCCATACGCGTAGAGTGGTGATGACTCATTCACCCATCCATACACGTAGAGTGGTGATGACTCATTCACCCATCCATCCACGCACATGGTGTTGACTCACTCACCTCTTCATACACGTATGGCGGTGATGACTCACCCTCCTACCTATAACGTCCAGTGGAGATGACTCACTCCCGAATCCATACACATACAATAGTGATTACTCACTCGCAAACCTATTCACTTACAGTGGTGGTGGGTGATTCACTCACCCACACATACACGTACTTAACTAGTGGTTACGTAAATTTAGTGCTGACTCACTGAACCATTATTTTTTAATAATTGACGCGTTTTAATTATTAAATAATTAAAAATTTCAAACATTATGAATATAAAATAATATTCTACTAATTTTAAAATACATTAGAGGAAAAGGGACCTATGTCTTTACCGAATGAAAAAAAATGCTTATAACTTTTTGTTCCAATTATCCAGAAGTGATTATATTCTAACTAAACTGTACTTCAGAGGCTGCTAGTATAGTCCAATAGATAGTGTCCTATATATAGAATCTCAATTTGTGTAGGCCACTTAACATTTAGTATAACTGTGCCGTTTTATGTATATTGTTGATAATGTCAGTATTCTATGTGGTTTGGTAGAGGCTGTAGCTATTTGGGGAATCGTTCACTGTTATTTAAAGGGCTAAAAAGCCGATAAAAAAATGTTCAGGATCATTTTCACCTTAAACAGGTCCTACTCTTGTAGAGACTTTTTTAAATAATACTACATTTTCACTGCTTACTCTTTATAGATATATGAATATATTATTAGTTTGGGACTTGAAACAAAAAACAAGAGATTGCCGCAGTTTCAATACAAGACATAAAGCAATCTTAGCTATCACAGCTCAGAATTCGAAAATGCACCACTTCGTACAGGTATTCAAATGTCAATTGTTAAGATTCAGTCAATTAAGCGGTTCGTTACAGTTTAATAAATCATTCAAGGCATTTTTTCTATCTGAGCGAATCATGCACTAGATACGTTTTTTACATCATTTCTAAATCTGAAACTACATATACATTTGAAAATACCTTTATATACACGATACCTTAACAGACGATTAAAGATTTTTTAGATTAAGTTTAAACATACTTGTAGTAAGTTGTTTAATTTAATTTCAAAAGCTCTCCGTACTTAAACATTTCATATAAACCATTTCCGCTTATTTTTACAATTTGTATATTTTAAATTTTGGACAGATAAACTGTGAATATAATTCTTGGAATTTTCTTTGGGGCCAATGAATTTATAATAAAACGTGTACAATTTCTTGTACCATATGATTTTGTAGTAAAACTCTACATCTAAAGCGTTTCGTTTATACACTGTTAGTCTTGAAACCAAAATATAAGTAAATACACTATAACTAAAAACTATGATAGACAATTAAAGGAACTGTGAGTCAGAAACATATTTATAACAGCCAAAACTAGTCTGTAATTACTAATTACTAACACTGTAATCAGTAACTACAAGTGTTGGTTATTGGTGATGCTTGTATCTCTGTCAAACCCAACTTATTTAGTATGGATAGTATCTAATGAAGCGAAGCGCAACATCGCACGTTCGTAAAAATAAACATGAGATTTTGGAAAATTTTAATTTAAAAAGGTTTTTAATACATGTTTTTCTAAAATATACTTGTAGCTAAACAAACAAAATATTGTTTTTTTTTTTTTTTTGTAATGATTTAATGATTTCTATCAAACATTACTGTGAGAGAATGCCACAAAACACAAATATTACAATATAAACACAAAATACACAAACATACTACAAAAAAGGACAAATACTACAATACAAGGACAAAATGCACAAGTATATTACAATATCCTTTTACAATCCCTCTGGCCTAACGTAGGTGAAGATGGTTTGCTGGAATGTATTATGTTCTTATATTGTAATATTTGTGTTGTGTGACGTTCTGTTGTACACGTATTATAATAATTAAAAACTATCAAATAATTGTAAATGAAAAACACATCTTTATTTACTAAGTAAATGTGAAATACAGTGATTAAACATACCAAAATTAAAATGAGAAAACACTTATATTTCTACGGCAATATTTATTTTCAGACGAAGAAGAAAGTAGTAGAACCACAAATGAATTCTTGGAACTGAGAGAATGTATTATTAGTTCTATATATTCTGTTCAGGGGCAGGAATAAGAAATAACGTTGCTTTACATTCCGAATGTATTTTCCAATAGTCACGTAGCCATCTCAAGTGTGCCCTTTATTCGTAGAAACTGCGTTGGTACATTATCCGACTCACTTCCAAACTGATAATAAAATATATTGCTTATACTTGACCCTGTTTCTCTTTGCTTGAGACTTGAAAAATAATCTATCCTTAACGTGTTAAGCCTTAAACATAATTATGATCATTAACCCGTTATCTCTCTCTATTGAACCTACTGGACCTCTCCTTATCCTGGATACAAGTGACTAGGTCGGAAAGACGTAACTACAATAACTAAACAAATGTGTGAGGTTTTTAATAAATGCAATTATATATTTAAAGTAAAAATTATATAAAATACAACTATTTATTTTAATATGTGACTATTTATTTAAACTATACAAATAAATATCATTATTTTATTTCTTAAAGCTGTCTTATCGATATTTTTAAAAATGTATCATTGCTACAGATCTAATTTAAACGAGTTACTGTCTATTCTAAAGAATTTATCTCATACATAAACATTCAACGTGTTTTATTAATGATAAAGTAATGTATAGGGGTTTAGCCATAACCCCTCACCCCCCCAGTAAATGCCATAATATTAGAATCATTGCTCAATACAGTGCCTTCAAAAGTGGGGTTGGCAATTTCCGCTACACTTACTCGTAGCCAGATCACGTTTAAAGCCATCAGGCAAACTCTGACGAATAAAGTAAAGAATTATATTAAGTACTTTTGAAAGGGACTTTCAGTATTATATAATCAAAAATAATTCACATAGTATTTAAAAGAACAAACTATTTCATTAAATTATGCATTGATTATAAAGAATATAAAATTATAGTTATTTATTGCAGTGAATAACATTAAATATTAATTTATTTCTTGATTAGAACTAAATCCATTTTATTTGAAAAAAATTATGATGTGAATGAATATATATTATCAACTAAAAGAAATCTACTTATCATAAATATATATTATGGAAATAATATAAGTGTTAGCCGTTTGCTTGCATCGTATATATAGGCTATGGGTAAATCAACTTAAGATAATCATTATGTTAATTTTAGTAAATAGATTTTCTACTCTAATAATTAATGATTATTGGATATTGGTTTGACGTTTTCTCTACAGACAGGCATACCTTTCAAGCACTGAAGCAAAAAGTCTCATTAGTTCTGAGTCATTAGCAACCGAGCTAGCAGTATTAAAACTCCCCAGATACCGCCCCTCCACCTCTAACTACTCGATCGGTCTAATACAACTGCCTTATTAAGGATTGTTTGATAATACTTAAGTTGGAGTTAGAATGATTATCCCTACTGTTGTACTCTCACACAGTACACTGATACCACCTATCCTTCTCTAACTTCCTAATGGTCTGATACAACAGTCTAATTAGGAAGTTAGAGAGGGAGTAACTCCAAATTGTTTCATCACACACAAGTTGGAGTTAGAATAGTTATCCATGCTGTTGTACTCCCACATAGTACCCTCATACCACCTCTCCCTCTCTAACTTCCCAATGTGTCTGATACAACAGTCTAATTAGGAAGTTAGAGATGGAGTAACTCCAAATCGTTTCATCACATACAAGTTGGAGTTAGAATAGTTATCCATGCTGCTGTGCTCCCACATAGTACCCTCATACCACCCCTCCCTCTCTAACTTCCTAATGGGTCTGATACAGAACTTTAATTATAGATTGTTTCATAACACACAAATTGGAGTTAGAATAATTAGCCATATTGATGAGCTCTCCCACACAATACCCTCTTGCCACCCCTCCCTCTCTAACTTCCTAATGGGTCTGATACAGAACTTTAATTATAGATTGTTTCATAACACACAAATTGGAGTTAGAATAATTAGCCATATTGATGAGCTCTCCCACACAATACCCTCTTGCCACCCCTCCCTCTCTAACTTCCTAATGGGTCTGATACAGAACTTTAATTATAGATTGTTTCATAACACACAAATTGGAGTTAGAATAATTAGCCATATTGATGAGCTCTCCCACACAATACCCTCTTGCCACCCCTCCCTCTCTAACTTCCTAATGGGTCTGATACAGAACTTTAATTATAGATTGTTTCATAACACACAAATTGGAGTTAGAATAATTAGCCATATTGATGAGCTCTCCCACACAATACCCTCATACCACCCTTCCCTCTCTAACTTCATAATGAGTCTGATACAGCACTTTAATTATGGATTGTTTAATCGCACACAAGTTGGAGTTAGAATAGTTATCCATGCTGTTGTACTCCCACATAGTACCCTCTTGCCACCCCTCCCTCTCTAACTTCCTAATGAGTCTGATACAGCACTTTAATTATGGATTGTTTAATCACACACAACTTGGAAATAGAATAGTTATCCATGCTGTTGTACTCCCACATAGTACCCTCTTGCCACCCCTCCCTCTCTAACTTCCTAATGAGTCTGATACAGCACTTTAATTATGGATTGTTTAATCGCACACATGTTGGAGTTAGAATAGTTTTCCATGCTGTTGTACTCCCACATAGTACCCTCTTGCCACCCCTCCCTCTCTAACTTCCTAATGAGTCTGATACAGAACTTTAATTACGGATTGTTTAATCGCACACATGTTGGAGTTAGAATAGTTTTCCATGCTGTTGTACTCCCACATAGTACCCTCTTGCCACCCCTCTATCTCTCTAACTTCCTAATGAGTCTGATACAGCACTTTAATTACGGATTGTTTAATCGCACACATGTTGGAGTTAGAATAGTTTTCCATGCTGTTGTACTCCCACATAGTACCCTCTTGCCACCCCTCTATCTCTCTAACTTCCTAATGAGTCTGATACAGCACTTTAATTACGGATTGTTTAATCGCACACATGTTGGAGTTAGAATAGTTTTCCATGCTGTTGTACTCCCACATAGTACCCTCTTGCCACCCCTCTATCTCTCTAACTTCCTAATGAGTCTGATACAGCACTTTAATTACGGATTGTTTAATCGCACACATGTTGGAGTTAGAATAGTTTTCCATGCTGTTGTACTCCCACATAGTACCCTCTTGCCACCCTCTCTCTCTCTAACTTCCTAATGAGTCTGATACAGCACTTTAATTATGGATTGTTTAATCGCACACATGTTGGAGTTAGAATAGTTTTCCATGCTGTTGTACTCCCACATAGTACCCTCTTGCTACCCCTCTATCTCTCTAACTTCCTAATGAGTCTGATACAGCACTTTAATTACGGATTGTTTAATCGCACACATGTTGGAGTTAGAATAGTTTTCCATGCTGTTGTACTCCCACATAGTACCCTCTTGCCACCCCTCCCTCTCTAACTTCCTAATGGGTCTGATACAACAATTGGAGTTAGAATAATTAGCCATACTGATGAGCTCTCCCACACAATACCCTCTTGCCACCCCTCCCTCTCTAACTTCATAATGGGTCTGATACAGAACTTTAATTATAGATTGTTTCATAACACACAAATTGGAGTTAGAATAATTAGCCATATTGATGAGCTCTCCCACACAATACCCTCTTGCCACCCCTCCCTCTCTAACTTCCTAATGGGTCTGATACAGAACTTTAATTATAGATTGTTTCATAACACACAAATTGGAGTTAGAATAATTAGCCATATTGATGAGCTCTCCCACACAATACCCTCTTGCCACCCCTCCCTCTCTAACTTCCTAATGGGTCTGATACAGAACTTTAATTATAGATTGTTTCATAACACACAAATTGGAGTTAGAATAATTAGCCATATTGATGAGCTCTCCCACACAATACCCTCTTGCCACCCCTCCCTCTCTAACTTCCTAATGGGTCTGATACAGAACTTTAATTATAGATTGTTTCATAACACACAAATTGGAGTTAGAATAATTAGCCATATTGATGAGCTCTCCCACACAATACCCTCTTGCCACCCCTCCCTCTCTAACTTCCTAATGGGTCTGATACAGAACTTTAATTATAGATTGTTTCATAACACACAAATTGGAGTTAGAATAATTAGCCATATTGATGAGCTCTCCCACACAATACCCTCTTGCCACCCCTCCCTCTCTAACTTCCTAATGGGTCTGATACAGAACTTTAATTATAGATTGTTTCATAACACACAAATTGGAGTTAGAATAATTAGCCATATTGATGAGCTCTCCCACACAATACCCTCTTGCCACCCCTCCCTCTCTAACTTCCTAATGGGTCTGATACAGAACTTTAATTATAGATTGTTTCATAACACACAAATTGGAGTTAGAATAATTAGCCATATTGATGAGCTCTCCCACATAGTACCCTCATACCAACCCTCCCTTTCTAAATACCTAGTAAAACAACTTGTTTAAAACAGGAATTCCTAGGTATATAACAACATTAGTTTCAGTTTTACCAACAGCAACAACACTTCCCCACTACCAACTTTAGTGCCATCTCCGCAACCAGGCTGCCACTACCTCTGTTGCTTTACAATACCACCACTGCGGAGTTGTACCATAATATGGAGTTTCCCAGTGTGACTGCACGAGATGGCACGATATTTCAAATAACTACTCGTATTATATTCCCTCTTATATGCTCCACATGTCAGGCATGTAGTTTCTGTGGCCACGTTGTGATGTGTAGCCCAGGAAGTTTCACAGTGTGACTGCAGGAGATGGCACGATAGTTCAAATAACTATTATATTCCCTCTTATATGCTTCACATGTAGTTTCTGTGTAGCCCAGGAAGTTTCACAGTGTGACTGCAGGAGATGGCACGATAGTTCAAACAACTATTATATTACCTCTTACATGCCCCACAATTCAGGCATGTAGTTTCTGTGGCCACGTTGTGATGTGTATAGCCCAGGATGTTTTACAGTGTGACTGCAGGAGATGGCACGATAGTTCAAACAACTATTATATTACCTCTTACATGCCCCACAATTCAGGCATGTAGTTTCTGTGGCCACGTTGTGATGTGTAGCCCAGGAAGTTTCACAGTGTGACTGCAGGAGATGGCACGATATTTCAAATAACTATTATATTCCCTCTTATATGCCCTACATGTAGTTTCTGTATAGCCCAGGAAGTTTCACAGTGTGACTGCAGGAGATGGCACGATATTTTAAATAACTATTATATTCCCTCTTATATGCCCCACATGTCAGGCATGCAGTGTCTGTGGCCACGTTGTGATGTGTAGCCCAGGAAGTTTTACAGTGTGACTGCAGGAGATGGCACGATAGTTCAAACAACTATTATATTACCTCTTACATGCCCCACATGTCAGGCATGTAGTTTCTGTGGCCACGTTGTGATGTTTGTGTAGCCCAGGAAGATTCACAGTGTGACTGCAGGAGATGGCACGATAGTTCAAACAACTATTAGGTTATCTCTTACATGCCCAAAATGTCAGGCATGTAGTTTCTGTGGCCACGTTGTGATGTGTAGCCCAGGAATTTCACAATGTAACTGCAGGAGATGGCACGATAGTTCAAAAAACTATTATATTACCTCTTACATGCCCCACAATTCAGGCATGTAGTTTCTGTGGCCACGTTGTGATGTGTAGCCCAGGAAGTTTTACAGTGTGACTGCAGGAGATGGCACGATAGTTCAAACAACTATTATATTCCCTCTTACATGCCCTACATGTCAGGCATGTAGTTTATGTAGCCACGTTGTGATGTGTAGCCCAAGAAGTTTCACAGTGTGACTGCAGGAGGTGGCACGATAGTTCAAATAACTATTATATTCCCTCTTATATGCCCCACATGTCAGGCATGTAGTTTCTGTGGCACGTTGTGATGTGTAGCCCAGGATGTTTCACAGTGTCACTGCAGGAGATGGCACGACATTTGAAATAAGTAATAGTAATGTTCACTTTGTAATGTATTGGTCCTCCTCTTTACTATTTCTGATAAATTCCCCGCACATATCAGTAGTCTACGGGGAATGGGTGGAGTAATAATGAAGATATAATCAGTTTCCGTTTAGTACAAAAACATTTTTTCATAATAGTATTAAAAATGATGTATAATAAATACATATAAAGACTATTGCTTACCAAGATTGGGGTTTGAAGTCAGGTACCTTAACATGTACATTTGAACAATGTTATTCATGTTCAAAGTACCAAACAAGTTAACTGCGAATCTCGGGTTGGATATTATTTACAGCTAGTTCATTTAAATTGTATAAACCTTCCAACATTTTTTTTGGACTGCTGTTTTTTCCAACACTCAGTCATAAAAAGATCATACATTATAGAAATATTAAGCTCCTGTATTGAAGTAATAAATTGAAATATTATCATACGTAGGTGATAATAATATATTAGTGTCACCAAACTGTAAACAACACTATCACTAGAGCTTACGTAGTGAGAGTCGAAGTAAGTGGCTGGAAGAGAACTGTGTGACCCTTTGCTTCTGGCTGACAAGATTAATGACTTGCCCCTGGTAAGTCTATTAGCATTTATATTGAAGTCATAGCCAGCGGAGTTTATGATAGGGTTCTCGTCATCTCAGAGGGCTTAAAACTACTTTAAATTAATCCACATCAAACATGCTACAACCCTGAAACTGCATCAATTAATTAGTACTATACGCTTAAACTATAAAATGGAACGAAAATAATATTTTTCCGAATTCAAATTCAATTTCAAAATCATTTATTATTTCTTAAATTAATATTACATTGCAGTGTCTTTTTTAATCTCTCTAGCATATAGCTATTTGAGAGATCAACTAATTTTATCATAGTGAAATATCATTAAATATAGGTAATCTTAAAATAAATAACAAACGAAATAAAAATAAATAAACAAATCAATAAGCACCAAGGAAACATAGTTAAAGGAAATCGAATAACATTTGTTATTTACTACAAATACCAATTTTTTTTCAAAAATGTAATTTTTTTTATATTAGTAGTCGTGATGTTTATTTTATTTTGGAGTTCATATCAATTGATTGCTTGATTGTTTAAAACTTCCTCCCGGATCACGACTGGCATTCCTAACTACACATAAGCCTCAAAGCACTAAACACTAACACAATCGAAACAAATAAATAAATAATATACATAACTACATAATATGAATATACTATAAATCGGCAGTAAATAAATAATATTAAATACTATATAGACTATGAACAATTCAACAAACAAATAAATAAAAACAAAAACAAATGAAATCAATTATGTGCATGTAGCATATGTATAATCCAAATAAATAACGATACAAATAACAACAAATAAAATCTAACAGCAATTAACACATTGGAATAAATAAATAATATACATAACTATATAAAACGAATATACTACAAATCGGCAATAAATAAACAATATTAAATACTATATAGACTATGAACAATTCAACAAACAAAAACAAAAAACAAATGAAATCAACTATATGCATGTAACATATGTATAATACAAAGAAATAACGATACAAATAACAACAAATAAAATCTAAAAGTAATAAGAAACATAATATTCTAACTATGAACTTATATGCTAATAAATGACTGTGAAAATTAGTCTCACTGTTGTTCTTCTCTAAGTTTTACCCGTACTAAGAATAATACAAGACTTCTTCTCTAAGTGTTACCCGTAATGAATACACGTACTCACTAACTGCAGTGACGTAACAAAATGTATAAAATATACTACTCAACGCTGGACATGCATTGCAAAACGTGAGCATGATTTCTATGTTGACTTTAACACGGGTTTAAGTATATATTAACTCATGGCCAGTGATATTTAGTAACGTAAATCTTAATTCACATTAAATTCGTGTTCAGTAATACAATTGTTATTCCATATCGAAATGGGTTTAGTGAAAATTTAAAACAACTCTAACGTCTATTTTTATAAAACTACATCCTTTCCTGGAAAACATAGGCCTAATAGTTTGTACGTTCAATAATATGAAACTGTAACTTCTACAAGGATGTATAATAAGTGCCCGGGGCTCATGAATATGAGACATTTTGTGTGTTGTAATGTAATTATGGATACTTACGTATAAGAGCCTTAATTGGCCATTTTAAGTTTTAAACAAAACGTATAAACATATAACTAATTGTAAACAAAGACCATATAAACAAACAAATAATTTACTTTCATGAGTGTAGGTTTTAGTTTTTGAAACTTAATAGAAAATTTGAGACAAACACTCATTAAAAACAGCTTTTCAGATAATCCTTTTGTTCAACTCAAGCTGTTACCTTTGTGGATTTTACTACAGTAATTAAATAGATTTCAATGGCTGATAAGTAATGAATTTAAGCATTAAATTTGTAATCATTGAACTTGACTGTGTCATTATAATAAATAAAATATCTCTACTCTCTGTTTCTTCACTACATAAGACAAGAACAGCTGTTTCCATTATAATAATAACTCTCTTTAGGAAGTACAATTTGAATTCAACTATTATAATTGTTACCTTGGGAGATGAGATGTGTTCAACATACTAATAAATATATTACAATTAAATAATCATAAATTAACTATTAAAGAAGAATATCAGAAGTTAGGTATGTAAATTTAAAGCTTGGTTCCAATTTTAGAAATAAAGTTTTAAATAAATGTGAAATATTTGAGTTATTAAATTAATAATTTGTTTAATGTAATTGTTTATTTTCTTTTGACTTGGTTGTATGCTGTTATTGAAACTATGACGATATGTTTTGTATCCAAATCATAAATAAAAGACTTATCTCGTATTATTGTTGTTGCTTCGATATTAAGTATAAGTAAACGTCACACAACACAAATATATTACAATATAAGCACAAAATCCACAACTATATTACAATACAAGTACAAAATGCACAAATATTATTGATTCTTTTGTGAATCCCTCTGGTCTGAGGAAGGTGAGCGTGGTTCACCGAAATAGATCACCGTAATATTTGTGCATTTTGTATTTGTATTGTAATATATTTGTGCATTTTGTGCTTATATTGTAATAAATTTGTTTTGTATGACGTTTACTTGTACTGTATACAGTATATACCAACACGTATTATGCTAATTAAAAAACTATTAATAATAACAAATCTTTGTGACATTACTACAAACTAACAAACGTAGGCAAAACGTTTTTTGATCAATTTTTGAATTTTTTGTAACAACGTACAGAATAATTTTACAGAGTGTATTAGCAACTTATTTGTTTACCTAAGGTAAACTTGCATGAGGATACATTATCACACTAATGCTTGTGTGAAGTTAACGTATCTTTTCCGTTTATTCACTACCATAAGAGGTTAACCAATCATAACAAAACCAAACCTAACTTAACATAACCAAACCTAAAAAACAACCAAACTAACATAACTTAACCAAACCTAACATAACATAATCAAACATAACCTAACCAAAGTAGTGGTAGTGAACTAATACAAAAAGTCCTAGTGAACAATATTTAAAGTATTTCATTCTATAACAACTCTACAAATAAAAGCTAAAAAGACAAATCTACTTTATATTTTCACTTTGCAAAAGCAGTCTTAAATAAAAGCTTTATTGGACCGTTGTAAATTTCATATTTTTCTTCTCGTATCTTGGCAGTTACGTCAGCTGTTCTTAATCCCTCTGTACAAATAGATAACTTTAAAGTAATTCAATGATCAATTCTTTATTGTATATTTATGAATTCTTCTTATCTATTCCTTTCCTTATTCTTTTCTCTCCTTTTCTCCTTTTCTTATCTATATACACATCTTCCTAGGTTTACATATCAATTCCCGATTAAACTATGTAGATCACATACACAGTATCAGCTGTAAACTAAGTTCATGCCTTTACGCTATAAGGAAGCTGTCATTTTTTTGCAATAAGGAGATTCTGCTGACTGCCTACTACGGTTGTTTTTCCCATACCTCGTCTATGCTCTTCCAATTTGGGGTTCAGAGTGCTTAAACACAAAATATTTGTTCTGCCTTCAAAAAAAGGTTATACGTACTATTTTTGGCCTTCGACAACTGGAATCTTGTGTGACTACATTCCGTAGTAATAATATTCTAACTTTCCCTTCTTTATTTATTTTCGAATCCTTAATATTTTACATGAAGAGTAGAGATTCTTTTCTAGCTTCAAGATCGGCAGCCTATAATTTCCGTCACCAAAATAATCTTCTAATACCTAAACATAAAACAACATTTTTTCAAAGAATCACCCATTACTCCTGCATAAAGCTATTCAATGCCCTACCAAACCATCTCAAGAAAGTAAATTCAGTCAGTGAATTCAAGAGGGGTCTGAAAGAATTCTTGATAGGCAAAACCTACTACAGTGTTCAAGCTTATTTAAATGATAGCTTATGTGCATAATTTTGTTTTAATCAGTTTTAACAGTTTTAAGCAACTTTGATTTAATTAGTTGTATTTCTTTGTAAATTTAAGTATTGTTTGATGTGACCCATGCCAATGCTTGTAAAGTTTAAAGGCAATAAAGAAATTTTGATTTGATTTGATGTGATTTCAGATCATTTTAAAAGAATGTAGAATTTAATATATCCATAATTCCATTTATAATAACCTGTTATTTTAATGTAGGTTTGCTTAGGCCTTCCAAATATATAATTTAATTTAGTAGAAGATTAGTAGTATTAAGCTACTATCAGTAGTAGTAGTACAGTAGTATATTAGTTTATTATATTAGGAAATGAGGGATGTAATGGAAGAAACATATTTTTGAATAGGTATAATAATTTCATGAATAAGTTATATTTTTGACTAGAACCTGGATCTGTATTACAATACAACAAATCTTAAGCCACAGTTCATTATTTTTAAACTAGTATTGACTCAGTGATACAAATTGCACTTTTTAGGGATCAAAGTTTATAAATGTACTTTTACATTTAAATCGTTTGTCAGTTTTCCTTATTGTGACAAAATAAAGAATTGTTCAAGATTATTTCATTTGCCCTCGATTTACTATAGTCGGCACTGGTGGCGCAGTGCTGAAACCCAGCTACTTGGGGACAAAGTGTTTGGGAGATTGTAGGCGATATGTTCCATGCTCGGTTCTCTTAATACCGACACGGCGTCCGCTCAATGGTTGTCATCAATATAGACACTACTAGAGAAGTCTGGAGTGTCCGTTTTGAATGGTAGTCAAGGTTCGGGTGTTGTGTAGAGAAGAGAACTAAGTGTCAAACTTGTCAGTTAGCTGAAAATCAGACCAACACTACCTGGTTCGGTTTACACGTAAAGCTGTAGGTCCCATAGTTGCCCTGGCTATTGGGCTATTAATAAAAGTCCTTTCTGAGCTAAGTCGAACTCAGATAGTAACAATGACTACACTCGTTCATCTACACTCATCTCACTCATTCATGCCTCATATTCGCCCATATCTCTACGATCGGCGTCTTAGAGATGAATAATAATAATGAATGAATAATGAATAGTATACTGATAGAAATGTTGAGATAATATAAAACTGTCTATTTTTATCTCAAAACGAAATACTTGATTGCACGTCAATGAAATATAGGTAAAACATTTACTCGAGGCCTAAGTTGATCAACCATCTGAGTGCTTGTAATCTTCTTTGTATTCAAATATCGATACAGACTTTGTTTTTGACATTGAACATTCACGAATCCTGAGGTGGTTAGTTATTTCTATTATGTATAACTATATTTTAATTGTAATTATGTGAGTTATGTAAATGAACTCAATGTTTTAACATACTGACGTTTTAATGTATTGTATAAATATTGAATGAACAGGGTTAGGTTTTATATAATGTAAAAAGTTATTTTAGTATTTTGGATAAAGGTTTCAATAGCAATGAATTAATTTTTACGATGTGAACTGTATACAACACGCGTATGAATGTTACTGACACTTGCTGAGTATCCAAAAAGCACAGGTTCCATGTTCTTGTATGTAAAATGGTTGAAGGGAAACTCCTCATAACGCCGTGTTGTGTTTATCATTTTGCAGTTAATATTAAATTACTCTCACAGAATAAAGGATATTAGGTGTTTGAAACCAGCGATGTTGTGGGCGTAAATTAAATTTACTAATAATGTTAGTACAACATTTTCTAGGTCTATTGTGGAAGGTAAAAACGAGCAACAATAGTAAAAATATAAAAATAAAATTAGGTACGTTTGAATTGAGTTAATTATAATTGATTTTGTATTTAAATACTGGGACGACGCTTGGAGGGAGCGGACCCGACCTATTTGCCTCGAGGCATGTTCAAGAATAATCACAACATTAAGCTACTAACTTGGGACTCTAAACATGGACGATGTAATCACCAGCATCCATCAGGTCCCCTGACGCCCGTGCCCCTAGATCCACTTGGAGAGAGTTGTTTACCTTGTCTCCCAGAACACTAACTTGGAGAGCCGTCATGAGGAAATATCAAACCAAGAAAACACATTTCGAAACACAAGATTATTTTAATAATGGGATATTTCACACAACTACTAAAACCCCCCCACCCTCAATCACCTGCCTCAGTCCACCTAGACATCGCTTGGAGGGAGTTCCCCCACCACTCACCATGAATCTGCTTGCTACAGGGATAAGTTCATCTTTGATGCTTGTGGTGAGTTAAGCTGGTGAGTGTAGTGGTTCGTGGTACCTTATGTCCTGGTGGAGGCAGACAATCAAACGCTGTTCAGTTAAATGTAATATACATATTTTCCTATTTAATAACCTGTTTTGTTTATTGTTGAAAATGTTCATATTGAGTTTTACATTATGGTACATACATAAATAATTGTGGTATGTGTAATAGTTTTTAGTACACGTGACTTTCTGAACAGTCAACCCTATAAGCATGTAGTTTTTCAAGGTTTCCTAAAATTAATCTGGTTGGAAAACACTTATTATAAATGTAGGCTAGGATAGTAAACAACACTAGAAGACGACATGATTTTTTATACCAGTTAAAACTTTGTGTTTGATACTTAAAACACTCGAATCATTGGAAATCTCCATTAATTTTTATAATGCGGTAAACACATTAATAGAGATAACCCTGTTGGAATTTCAAAATACACTTAGTTATATCTTTTACACAGGTTATTTTCTTTATTTTATTTGTTTTCTTTGAAAATACTTTTCAAAAGCCAAAATGTGGTCATTTTTTTATATTATTTAAGAAGTAGTATATCATTAAAGATGTACATAGCATTATTGTGAGATTTTAAAAAGCAATAAATTTCCAACCTAAAGAGGATGTGGAGTAGAGTAGGTTCCAACTTAAAACCGCAGAAGTAGCTTTTGGCTGAGTTTCGTGAACTTTGTGAAGTATATATTTTGTCTGAAACATCTTCCACTAAGTAGCCATTTATCACTTACACCTAGTGCTCTAGTTTACAAAATATTAGACGGAATCTGTAACGCTACTGTAAATCTTGCACTTATTTTTTAAAAGTCTTCTCACTTGAAAGGTAGTCTTGACTCCTACGTTAACAAGAACAATATTTACTATTAGAACTGAGGAAATTTTTTGCTGTCAGGCTTCTCATTATGTCCAATAAATTATGTGACATGTTTCTATACATAATTTATCATTTAATTTGTATGATTTTGAAGCTAGATTATGATTTTTTAAACGATTTCTAACTATTTTATGTTAGTTTTATTTTAGATAAATTTACAAAATATTAAATAAGTTGACTGGAGGAATTATTTGGTTCTCATTTTTACATTGATGCCTTCAATATTGATCTTCGTTTTGCCATTTATAAAAAATGAAATTAAATGGTGAGTTATTTAGAGCTCAAATAATAAATATAATCGTATATTTGTGATTTAATGTTAAACTCATAATCTCTGATCCCATACTACAATAAAACTTTTGTAACTGTTGTTATAAACAGTAGCCCCTTAAAGAGAACTCACTGAGTTAAGGGCCAGTTGTTATGTATGTTAGTTTGCATTTTCCAGCACCTGTTGCGAAAATGATACAAAATAATAACATAAACCAGACCTGTACCAGATTTACGACCAGTTTTTGTGTTGTTGTTTGAAATCAACCTAGAAACTAGTTTGAGATATATTTTTGTGAATTTGAGCCACCCACTATGCTTTAAGTGACTTTCAAGATGAGAATAGTCATATCTTAGTAAATCACCTATTGACCCATTTACTTCTTACGTCACTATTGAGGAGAACCTAAGTTATACAGCGCTGAATTCACTCACTAGAGCCGTAACTGTTAAGGAGAATCTACGTTACACAGTGCTGAGTTCACTCACTAGAGACGTCACTGTTGAGGAAAATCTACATTACGCAGTGGTGAGTTAACTCACTAGAGCCGTCACTGTTGAGGAGATTCTACATTACATAGCGATGAGTCCACCCACTAGAGCCGTAACCGTTTAGGAGAACCTTGTTACACAGCGCTGAGTCCACTCACTAGAGCCGTAACTGTTGAGGAGAATCCTCGTCACACAGCGTTGAGTTCACTCACTAGAGACGTCACTGTTGAGGAGAATCTACATTACGCAGTGCTGATTTAACTCACTAGAGCCGTAACTTTTGAGGAGAATCTACATTACACAGGGCTGAGTTCACTCACTAGAGCCATAACTGTTGATGAGAATCTACATTACACAGCGCTGAGTTCACTCACTCGAGACGTCACTGTTGAGGAGAATCCACGTCACTCACTAGTGCCATCATTGCCTTATTTACTTGGATATCGATATATCCTGTAAGCCTCACAGGCACATAAAGCAGTGGAAGAAATTGATAGTAGTAAGTAGGCCTACCAGAAGTTTTTCTCTAATGTGTAGAATAGTAATTTTAATTTTGTAAGTTAAAAGAAAAAGTAAATATTGTATTGTTTTAGATTCTTTATTAGTACTTGAATAAGTTCAAATTTCCCTTAAAATTTATTAATATATTTTTTAAAGAATATCTACAGGAATTCATAAGGTATATTAATATTCTCTTGAAAAGCAATATTTCAACTGAAGTCCTTTTATTGCTTAAATATTATATTTGCGATCTATAAATTCGTGTTTTCTAAACCTGATAAATGCTTAGTAAACTTTTAAATCTTTTTCAATATTATTAATATATTCTTTATAAAAAATATGCGTTTGCCCCTCCAAGGTTATCCAGAATATTACTTGTTACAAGGTTATCCATAGTGTTGTTATGCTTATCTTTTTCTTGAAGTAACCTTTTAAATAAATATGTAGATTTAAACCTACTCAGTTGAAAGCTACGAACACATTTGTTGGGACAATTAGCTTTTAGGTTGCGAATTTAGTTTAGCCATATCAATTATGAGCCTTATTTCAGTTTTTATATGTTCTCATTGGCTTTATCCCCTCCAGATATATTATTTTCCCCCTCTTTCTTCGCTTTATTTTTATGAAATGTATGCAAATTAAACAACATGAAATAAAATTGGAGTAAGAACAAACCTTAAGACAGTAAGTCAGTCTTAATTAAGACAGTCCATCGTAGAGGAACCTATAAAATCTCTCTTTGTGACCTACAAAGGCAAAATCAGCTAACGTATAATCGAAAGTGAAATTACGAGTGAAAGGTGGGCAGGAGTAGGAATATTCGATGGCACAAGATCAGACTAAAACGTTCCATTAAAAGCCTGTCTCTAAACTTAACAGGCTGAGAAACTCCAGACTTAATACATAGAAGATTCCGATGTCTTCATTCTCATTAGATCCCATTTTCAATTAAGTATGAGTATACATTTAGTTAATTACAACAATTTCGCCTAGGCTAAATCCATATTTTTAAACAGAGACACATTTATTGGAACGTTTTTATTAAGGTCATATTTTTTTAAAAGTCAGTTTTTACCATCAAAATTATAAAACGTAAATGAGATGGTTAATTTTAACTACCACTAGTTCCTTACTTGACCTCAAAACAGTTATTAATTTAGATCCTTTGAGGTGATAGCTTGATATTACGAATGTCAGTGAAACGAGCGTCAAACTAATGTCTTATTTTGGTAACTATAGAGTTGGAAAATTGAGATAATAAATAATTGTCTTTAAATTAGCAAAAGTCTTAAGCAAATGTTAGTGGAATAATTTGTGGATTATTTTTATACATTCTGCTGCTTACTGCATAGTAACGATATGAAAATGCTACTCAATATAACAGATTTTTTTAGCGTAGTTTGAAGAAGATAATTGTTCAAGTGGAAAATTTTAGGTCCACAACAGGACAACATTTTTTAATCCCTTTCTTATACAATACTGAGGATAAACCTTTAAAATGTTAGAAAAATTATATTCTATAAATTAAAATAGAAAAATAAATCATGCATTCTCAGGACTAAGAGAATAAAAATATTATCTTTCGAATGGAAGCGAGGAGGACATAACACTGCTTTGCATTCAGAACGAATTTGCCAATATTCACATGTCTGATACGTACTGTTTTGTTCTTGATTAAAAAGAAATGGAAATAGATAGTTACGTTTTGTTTTGAGGACAAAATATGTGTAAAAAAAAGTTATTTTATTTAGATAAATATAATGTACGATAAAGGTTTTTAAAATCAAGTAAAAAAAGAGGAATAAATTATAGTTTTTTTCAATGATTGAACAGATAACTTAAGTATGAATAGTTGAATAGTATAGTTCACATTGCAGTATTTTACATGCCATATATTGTTAACATTATGATCTTAGAATGGCCCAAAAGGATATTAACGTAAAGAACAATTCACAATACAATGATTTAAAGTCAGACTTTACAAGTTACGTAAAAATCTGCTAAATTAGCAGCCTTGTTCAAATTTGATGAAGTTTTTCTTTACCAGAACAAAAATAAAATGCAAACTCCTTCAATATTGCTAATTGGATAGCTAATAACAGCTATTGGATAGGTTTTAGTGTTATTACATGTTAGTTTCATAATTAGAATGGAAGCAATTGAAATATTGACAACCCACATTGAAGTATTGAACTTAATTTAAGATCATTCAAAGCTATACTGTGGTAATATGATACAGGTTAATATTGATGGTTGGGAATATATTTCAGGAGACACCTGTATATTAATAAAAGTATAGCGACGTCATATTTAACCTTACAAACCCGTCATTAGGACTCCAGTATCTAAATCAGTGCTTAGTGCTGTCATATGTTCTTATGTCATTCTAACATTATACACCTGTATCTCAATCACAGTTTACTGCCGCCACATATTGTTATGTCATTCCCACAATTTACACTTGTATCTAAATCACAGTTTAGTGCCGCCACATATTGTTATTTGATTCCAACAATTTACACGTGTATACAAATCACAGTTTACTGGTGACACATGTTGCTATGTAATTCTTACAAATACACATGTATATAAATTACAGTTTAGTGCCACCACATGTTGCTATGTAATTTCCACAATATACACCTGTATCTAAATCAAAGTTTAGTCCCACCACATGTTGCTATGTAATTCTTACAAATACACATGTATATAAATCACAGTTTAGTGACACCACATGTTGCTATGTAATTCCCACAATATACAGCTGTATCTAAATCACAGTTTAGTGCCACCACATGTGTCTATGTAATTCCTGCAAATACACTTGTATCTAAATCAGAGTTTAGTACCACCATATGTTAGGTGATTTCCGCAGTACACTCCATAACATAAATCACAGTTTAGTGCCACCACATGTTCCTATGTAATTTCCACAATATACACCTGTATCTAAATCAGAGTTATGCCACCACATGTTACTATGTAATACCTACAAATACACATGTATATAAATCACAGTTTAGTGCCACCACATGTTGCTATGTAATTCCTGCAAATACACTTGTATCTAAATCAGAGTTTAGTACCACCATATGTTAGGTGATTTCCGCAGTACACTACATAACATAAATCACAGTTTAGTGCCACCACATGTTCCTATGCAATTTTCACAATATACACCTGTATCTAAATCAGAGTTATGCCACCACATGTTACTATGTAATTCTTACAAATACACATGTATATAAATCACAGTTTAGTGCCACCACATGTTGCTATGCAATTCCTACAAATACACATGTATATAAATCACAGTTTAGTGACACCACATGTTCCTATGTAATTCCCACAATATACACATGTATATAAATAACAGTTTAGTGACACCACATGTTGCTATGTAATTCCCACAATATACACCTGTATCTAAATCACAGTTTAGTGCCATCACATGTTGCTATGTTATTCCTACAAATACACTTGTATCTAAATCAGAGTTTAGTACCACCATATGTTAGGTGATTTCCGCAGTACACTACATAACGTAAATCACAGATTAGTGCAAACACATTATGCCATGTAATTCCTACAAATACACATGTATATAAATCACAGTTTAGTGACACCACATGTTGCTATGTAATTCCCACAATATACCTCTGTATCTAAATCACAGTTTAGTGCCATCACATTATGCCATGTAATTCCTACAAATACACATGTGTATAAATCACAGTTTAGTGACACCACATGTTGCTATGTAATTCCCACAATATACCTCTGTATCTAAATCACAGTTTAGTGCCATCACATGTTGCTATGTAATTCCTACAAATACACATGTATATAAATCACAGTTTAGTGCCAACACATTATGCCATGTAATTCCTACAAATACACATGTATATAAATCACAGTTTAGTGCCAACACATTATGCCATGTAATTCCTACAAATACACATGTATATAAATCACAGTTTAGTGCCAACACATTATGCCATGTAATTCCTACAAATACACATGTATATAAATCACAGTTTAGTGATACCACATGTTGCTATGTAATTCCCACAATATACACCTGTATTTAAATCACAGTTTAGTGCCACCACATGCTGCTATGTAATTCCTACAAATACACTTGTATCTAAATCAGAGTTTATTACCACCATATGTTAGGTAATTTCCGCAGTACACTACATAACATAAATCACAGTTTAGTGCCACCACATGTTCCTATGCAATTTCCACAATATACACCTGTATCTAAATCAGAGTTATGCCACCACATGTTACTATGTAATTCCTACAAATACACATGTATATAAATCACAGTTTAGTGCCACTACATGTTGCTATGTAATTTCCACAATATACACCTGTATCTAAATCAGAGTTATGCCACCACATGTTACTATGTAATTCCTACAAATACACATGTATATAAATCACAGTTTATTGCCATCACATGTTGCTATGTAATTCCTACAAATACACTTGTATCTAAATCAGAGTTTAGTACCACCATATGTTAGGTGATTTCCGCAGTACACTACAAAACGTAAATCACAGATTAGTGCAAACACATTATGCCATGTAATTCCTACAAATACACATGTATATAAATCACAGTTTAGTGCCAACACATTATGCCATGTAATTCCTACAAATACACATGTATATAAATCACAGTTTAGAGCCAACACATTATGCCATGTAATTCCTACATATACACATGTATATAAATCACAGTTTAGTGCCAACACATTATGCCATGTAATTCCTACAAATGCACATGTATATAAATCACAATTTAGTGCCACCACATTTTGCTATGTAATTCCTACAAATACACTTGTATCTAAATCAGAGTTTAGTACCACCATATGTTAGGTGATTTCCGCAGTACACTACATAACGTAAATCACAGATTAGTGCAAACACATTATGCCATGTAATTCCTACAAATACACATGTATATAAATCACAGTTCAGTGCCAACACATTATGCCATGTAATTCCAACAAATACACATGTATATAAATCACAGTTTAGTGCCAACACAATATGCCATTTAATTCCTACAAATACACATGTATATAAATCACAGTTTAGTGCCAACACATTATGCCATGTAATTCCTACAAATACACATGTATATAAATCACAGTTTAGTGACACCACATGTTGCTATGTAATTCCTACAATATACACCTGTATCTAAATCACAGTTTAGTGCCACCACATGCTGCTATGTAATTCCTACAAATACACTTGTATCTAAATCAGAGTTTAGTACCACCATATGTTAGGTGATTTCCGCAGTACACTACATAACATAAATCACAGTTTAGTGCCACCACATGTTCCTATGCGATTTCCACAATATACACCTGTATCTAAATCAGAGTTATGCCACCACATGTTACTATGTAGTTCCTACAAATACACATGTATATAAATCACAGTTTAGTGCCACCACATGTTGCTATGTAATTTCCACAATATACACCTGTATCTAAATCAAAGTTTAGTCCCACCACATGTTGCTATGTAATTCCTACAAATACACATGTATATAAATCACAGTTTAGTGACACCACATGTTGCTATGTAATTCCCACAATATACACATGTATATAAATCACAGTTTAGTGACACCACATGTTGCTATGTAATTCCCACAATATACACCTGTATCTAAATCACAGTTTAGTGCCATCACATGTTGCTACGTAATTCCTACAAATACACTTGTATCTAAATCAGAGTTTAGTACCACCATATGTTAGGTGATTTCCGCAGTACACTACATAACGTAATTTACAGTTTAGTGCCAACACATTATGCCATGTAATTCCTACAAATACATATGTATATAAATCACAGTTTAGTGCCAACACATTATGCCATGTAATTCCTACAAATACACATGTATATAAATCAGAGTTTAGTGCCACCACATGTTGCTATGTAATTCCTACAAATACACATGTGTATAAATCACAGTTTAGTGCCACCACATGTTCCTATGCAATTTCCACAATATACACCTGTATCTAAATCAAAGTTTATTCCCACCACATGTTGCTATGTAATTCCTAGAAATACACATGTATATAAATCACAGTTTAGTGACACCACATGTCGCTATGTAATTCCTACAAATACACATGTATATAAATCACAGTTTAGTGATACCACATGTTGCTATGTAATTCCCACAATATACACCTGTATCTAAATCACAGTTTAGTGACACCACATGTTGCTATGTATTTCCTACAAATACACATGTATATAAATCACAGTTTAGTGACACCACATGTTGCTATGTAATTCCCACAATATACACCTTTATCTAAATCACAGTTTACTGCCACCACATGTTGCTATGTAATTCCTACAAATACACATGTATGTAAATAACAGTTTAGTGCCACCACATGTTGCTATGTATTTCCTACAAATACACATGTATATAAATCACAGTTTAGTGACACCACATGTTGCTATGTAATTCCCACAATATACACCTTTATCTAAATCACAGTTTACTGCCACCACATGTTGCTATGTAATTCCTACAAATACACATGTATATAAATCACAGTTTAGTGCCACCACATGTTCCTATGCAATTTCCACAATATACACCTATATCTAAATCAGAGTTACGCCACCACATGTTACTATGTAATTCCTACAAATACACATGTATATAAATCAATGTTTATTGAAACCACATGTAGTTATGCAATTCTTACAATATACACCTGTATCTAAATCAGAGTTTAGTGCCGCCATATGTTAACCGATTTCCACAGTACACTCCATAACGTATATCAGAGTTTCGGGCCGCCATTAGTTAGGTGATTTCCGCAGTACACTCCATAAAGTAAATCAGACTTAAGTGCCGCGATATGTTGGTTGATTTCCGCAGTACACTCCATAACGTAAATCACAGTTTAGTGCCACCATATTTTAACTGATTTCCGCAGGACACTGCATAACGTATATCAGAGTTTCGTGCCGCCATATGTTAGGTGATTTCCACAGTACATTCCATAACGTAAATCAGAGTTTCCTGCCACCATATGTTAACTGATTTCTGCAATATACTCCATAACATATATCAGAGTTTCGTGCCGCCATATGTTAGGTGATTTTCTCAGTACAGTCCATTACGTAAATTAGAGGTTAGTACCACCATTTGTTGCTATGAAATTCTCCCAATATACACCTGTACCTAAATCAATGTTTAGTGCCGCCATGTGTAACTATTCGTGCATGAAATTTATTCTACAAAAACGTGAAATTTATTCCTAACATTAACAATAAACTTTAACCTATCCGTGCTTACATATTCAGTACACTACACACATATTTAGACACACTCTCCACATAACTTATGAATTATAAAAAGGATAAATAAGAGATTATATTGAAAGTAGTTATTTTAATTGTTAACATACATAAACATATTTAATATTATTATGAAAAACGATCAGATTAAATGAAAGAAAGACACACTAGTATGATGGTGATTTTCCTCTACAAAATCACATTTATTGCATAACAATACCACAAAGGAAAATACTTTAGATAAATCAGGAAAACGTATGTGATTTTATTAGATTTTAAGTAAAGATTGGAATATGCGGAAAAAATAGGACATATATAATTAATTATGCTTGTTGGTCAGAATTTTTAATACACTTCTTATGAATAAAATTTTAAGAAATTATAAAACATGTTATTACTGCTATGTAGTTTAGCATAACTTTGAAAGATTATTTTTATCGAAATAAAAATAACGAGAGAAAGTTAATAATAGGCCTATATGAATATATTGTTTGACAAATGCTTCAAAGACAAATCTTTTAAATTAAAAAATTGCCGTCATTAATCAAAATAATAAAGAAATAATTACGAAAATAGAGAATTATAAACAAAAATTCTCTTATTTCGATTTTACAAACGATAAAGATTTTGCTTGGTTTATTAGATTATAAATGAATATTTTTATTTACTATATGTTTTATTTATAACATTTCTAAGGATAATATAGTGATGTGTAAAACATCTGTTACAGTCAAATAATTCAGTTATTATACTTAATACATATTTTTTTCTAAACATATTACATTTTTTAAATGAATAGTCAAATATATATGTATAAAATTTTCCCCCCCCACAAATTATATTCTACCGATGATGATGTTTATTTTTATTTATTTATTAATTAGTTTTATATTTTTCTTGTACATTAATTTTTTTGTATATTTATATTTGAATTTCTTATTTTTGTTGTAATTACTATTTATGTTCATTTTATACATAAAAACACTTATTTTTATAAAATTTCCGGCTGATTTTAATTCATGAATTATTGGTTGACTTGAACAAATCAGGCGTACGCACAGCGTCATGCCCATGTAGGCTATTTCTTTAATTATATCACTAATTTACATATATCTACTTTGTTTTAAACCTTAATTATTAGTCTTTTTTGTATGTTTATATTGAATTATTTTCTCAAATTGTATTTCCGTCTACAATGTATTGTATATGGTACTGCACTGTGCTTAATTTTATTTTTATTCTATGCCGGAAATAAATATAATTGTTTAATAATTCATTAATTATAATTAAGAAAAGTAGTAAGTTTATTTATAGTACATTAGACAATTTTATACATCTTCACAAAAGTTTTAAATATAATTAACTAAATATAATTTTAATTAATTCAACGAATTAAAAAGTTTTAAGTTATTGTTAATTGTAATAACATTTGAAATAAGTGTTCATTGGTGTATGTTATTTGTAAGGGCAGCTTTTTACACAAAAAAGAGATAGCCACCGAGGAAAGTCATTCCCAACTAGACACCTCAGAAATACATCCCAGCTGAATTGCCAGAGCTTTGTGAAGCATACATTTTGATATATTTCTCAGTCCGTGCAACTCAACAAATGGGCATCACTTGTCACATTTATGTACACTTTGAAATGACGAAATTTATTTTTAATGCATCTTCTATGTTTGAATATCAAGAGGAAAATACTTACAATATTCAAATTTGAATATCAATTACCACTTTTTTAAATATAAAAATTTTAAATATAATACTTGAAGATTATAAAATATTTCGGTATTTAAGTTTATGTGTATCGTGTGTTTAGATATAAACTTTAATGATATTTGTTGTTTATTTTATAAACTTTTAAAAAAATGTACTTTATTAGTATATTAACAATCTATTTACATATATTTTACTAATTATTAATATTTCCCTTTGAAAATGTGCCTGAAAATCTTCTTAGGTTATTTACATGCTATTTATGTATTTTAGTGGTTTTTAGAACATTTTGTAAAAGTATTTGGTTCGTAGAGAACAGTTATTACGTAGTAAAAGTTAAACTGCAGTGTGGTGTTACTGAAGGTAGAATGTCAGATGGAAGCTCTCTTCCTTCTGAGGAAGAAAAGCAATCATGTCTTTCTCCTTTGTAAACCTTCTTATTGTGAACCTTTTCATCATCTCAACTCTGACTGCATTCGTTAATATAACTCTTTAATTATCTTTTCAAAAGTATAACTATTAAGGGTAGAAAAAAATGTCTTCCAATTGGACCGTATAGTTAACGATAAGGAATAACATAGCAATTCTCTCAGATAAAAATCCTCCTTTTTACAGTATCACTGATTTTCATATTTCAGAGTGGATACAAACAGATATTTACGGTAAATGGTTTTTATATTTTATTTCAAACGTTAAACAACAAAAGACAAACATGTGGTTTTAATATTAGACGTCGACATGACGAAAACAAGGAACTTCGATCTTATTGATATTGAAAGATAAAATAGTGTGTCTTTGGTCTGCCCTCACCTAATTCTTCAGACCGTAAGCAACCCCTTGATAAACAGTTTAAAACTAATTATGCTTAGGATATTGAACCCTGGCTATCAGGACTTCCTTTTAGAGCAATTATAAATTATCAAATAAATAGGAGATCTAGTAGAAAAAGCACATGCAAAATCTGTAACACAAGGAATTTGCAGCAAATGGAATTTTCCCATGCAATCACAAAATCTTTACTGAAGAAGATTTCTTGCATCAACTCCAGATTACAAGAATGAAAGGAGAACTACCAACAGGGAATCCACTACGAACTTATCAAGGAGTTATGTCATAGTGTCCCCAACAGACATTCAACCAATACCAACACTTATATTGCCTGCAGTGGATCAGCAACTGAGTGGATCAACAGCTGAGTGGTTCAGCTGAGTGTATCAGCAGCTGAGTGGTTCAGCAGCTGAGTGTATCAGCAGCTGAGTGTATCAGCCGCTGAGTGTATCAGCCGCTGAGTGTATCAGCAGCTGAGTGTATCAGCAGCTGAGTGTATCATCAACTGAGTGGATCAACAGCTGAGTGGATCAGTAACTGAGTGGATCAACAGCTGAGTGGATCAGCAACTGAGTGGATCAACAGCTGATTGGTTCAGCAGCTGAGTGTATCAGCAGCTGAGTGTATCAGCAGCTGAGTGTATCAGCAGCTGAGTGTATCATCAACTGAGTGGATAAACAGATGAGTGTATCAGCAGCTGAGTGTATCATCAACTGAGTGTATCAGCAGCTGAGTGTATCAGAAGCTGAATATATCAACAGCAGAGTGGATCAGCAGCTGAATGTATCAACAGCTGAGTGGATCAGCAGTTGAATGTATCAGCAGCTGAATGTATCAACAGCTGAGTGGATCAGCAGCTGAGGGTAGTGGTTCACCTTTTAACAGTGCGCTTATTGAATCAATGGAGAGAAAGCTCACTTTTGACAAGCCACAAGTAGTTTAAAATAAAAAAAATAAATAAAAAAAGATAATACCATCTCCTGACTCATCGTCTGAATAAGATGAACCACCTTATGTGTCAACGGTTGATACCGACATCAGCTGTGATAATGATGATGACACACAATGTTGCATTTGTGAAGGTTTTTTTTTCGAGTGATAAACGTGGAGAAACTTGAGTTATATGCAAGAAGTGTTTTCCCTTGTTTCATGAACAATATGACAAAGGAATAAACAAGAAGCAAAAGTTTTACGAGTATGTTTGCCAATATTGGAATTAGTTCAATTTTTTTCACTAATTAGTAAATTTGTTCCCCATTTATTATATAAACTTTGTTTTGATAGTCAAATTATATGTACTTTATATTGTTTGTTTTTTATTTAATTTCATTTTCATATAGGTGATATTGGGAACACTTATGTTGATATATGAAATCTTTACAATTTAAATAATCTTTACAAAATAAAGTTTGCCATCATAATAAGCACAACCTTTTTTGTTTAGTCAACTGAAAGGCTAAACAACAAAATGAAACCTTAGTTGAGTCAAACAAACTTAAAAGAACTAATCAATGTAAAGTTTGCCTTAATTAGGCGATATTTGGGTCCCGTAACCTACAGATTAAAAGTAGTCCCCTGACTGTGTCATTGGGTTTTCAGTATATGAAATGATATATTTTGGGAGCACAAAACTAATTTTTTGAGGAGATTCTCTTCTGCAAACAAGTCAATGTCAAATGATATGAACTATCATCCAGGCATAAAAAAATATAAAGAAAGTTATGTACGCACTAGAACAGCCCCCTCCCCCCGGATTGTGAGTCGCTTAGAGGCTGGGCTGAATGCTGAGTATGCATCTGGGCCTAATTACTCGATTTTTGGGATAACATACCATGCTTGAAACGTTATTAACTCTCATCGCCTTAATACACACTACAGTTACACACCTACTATAATGTTTTTTCTAACTGACTACCTCCTAAAACCCTGCCACACTATATAAATTGATTAAAAATTAAAACATAATACATATTTTTATAATGTTAAAACTACTATATTTATGTTCTAACATAACGTCATAATACAGTTTATATAATTTATGTAAGAAGTCCATATAGATTGTTTGTCTGCTGAGTACTGATTATGGTTGTTATTGACCCTCACTGACAAGTACTATTTTAGTCATCGAGGTCACAAAAAAGGCGCTAGTATTCAAATATATTATTCTATTCTACATGATTTCCAAGTTTGGGCATGATGTTAGAGTACATTGACATTAAATTGTCGGTACTGGTGGCACAGTGCTGTAACTCAGCTACTTGGGGGGACAAAGTGTTTGAAAGATTGTAGGCCATAGGTTCCATGCTCGTTTCTCTTAATACCGACACGGCGTCCGCTCAATGGTTTTCATCAATATAGACACTACTAGAGAAGTCTGGAGTGTCCGTGTTGAATGGTAGTCAATGTTCGGGTGTTGTATAGAGTGTTTAGTGTGTGTAGAGAAGAGAACTAAGTGTCAAACTTGTCAGTTAGCTGAAAATCAGACCAGCACTACGTGGATCGGATAAAGGTCCCATAGTTGCCCTGGCAATTGGGCTATTAATAAAAATTTAATATTCCTTTCTGAGCTAAGTAGAACTCAGATAGTAACAATGACTACACTCGTTCATCTACACTCATCACACTCATTCATGCCTCATATTCGCCCATATCTCTACGATCGGCGTCTTATAGATGAATAATGAATGAATAATAATGAAATTATTCTTAAACATTCCAATCAGGTTTGAATAGCGTTGAATAGGTTCGCTGAATAGCGGCTGTAAGAAAATTAATTGTTGTTAATTGTTTATAAATTAGAGTATTCAAATGAAATTTGTGGTATCAGTTAGTGTTAACGACGTTTTAGTCTGGTACAATACAAGGGTTTTAACTTTCATCATACCAAGCTAATTATGTAAGTTATCAAATTGAATAATATGGACCCATATATTAAATATTTCTACACACTTTTTAATCAATCTGAAGTAAAAAAAACTCTTTATGACGTGAAATTAATGCAACATTGCCCTTTCTTTCATTTACCCTCTTAATGATGGTTATATAATGATAAATAAATTCCCTTAGATTACTGTATGATAATAATTAATCAACAACTGAACAAAACAAATTGAATTTATGAAAATCTTGAGGGGAGGAATATAAGTTTAATCTCACTCACAACCCGTTGAAACGGTAACGCCAAACTAGCCCCAACGCCTTCAGCTATTTGGTAGAGAAAATATCTCTTCACCACCCCAAAAACTGAGTTTAGTTCTCCATTGTGTTCCGATAATCAGTTAATAGTTACAGATCTGACAAGCAGAAACTGTCAATGATTTAGTGAATTGTGTACTTTTGTGGTGAGTTATGCGGAGGGTAGAGTTGCTCGAGTTGCTTTGATTCCCTCTTGGATCCAAATACGGTTGGTCCCTTGGTTGGACGGTTTCAATTATTGAATGAAAGTAATACACCTATTCGGAACAGTCTTTGTTCGTTTTTTTCAGAATTAGGAGTCTTAAGTAGTAAGGTGTAATGTGATCGTTTCTTTGAAGTTCAGTCAAGTAGCGTATGCAGTAGTGTTGGTTGGGTGCTTTGTAGTTTTGTACTCAAACTTGAAGTTATGTCATTGATTGCTGTATTGCAATAATTAACTGAGGAAAAACACGTTTGAGGGTTTTATTTGAATCGTCTACAGTTATAAGAATTAGTAAGTTAATACAACTTTTTTTTACTTAATTTGAAACAAATTAGGCTAAATTAAAATTTGTTTATTTAAAAAGCTAAACAAAAAGCAAAAAAAAAAAAAAAAAAAAAACAGGTTTGTATTATGCTCCTTAACAACAAATTCCTTTAAATAGAAACATAATGTTTGAACCAACAGTCATTCAATTATATACATACCGGTGTTATTTAGTTACGTTTCAAACATAGATTAATTTTGTTTTTAGTGTCATGTATATTTTTTTACCATAAATTAACTGTATGAAAATTTAAAAATCTTTCTAGAAAAAGTGAACTACTTCAAACACCGAAGTCTTTCACTGGATTGAAAACTAAATGTTGATCATAACTCTTTGCCTTGCTAAATGGCTAAAGGGGGAAATCTACCTTTTTTTGTGTGTTTGTGTTAGTATTGTAAATTTTTATGAAAAACTGCAAAATTTGTATTGAACATTTATAAAGTTTGAACTACTTTTTCACTGCAAATACTTGTTCTAATAAGTGTTAGAAATAGTATTATAAGTGTAATGTTTCTAAAATAAATTAAAAAAACATTTTTACATAGTCACGTCAAATGTAATATCTTATTAGTCGAGGAGAGTCCAACTTCTGATGTTGAGGTTCAGAGCTCAACAGCAGGAATGTCATTGTTCACACTGCCCTACTGTAACAAACTCATTCTTGAACGTTCTCCTTTATGATCGAGGCTATAGAAATCCTTGATAACTTCACAGGCTGACCTTTATTTGTGTTCTTTCAATGATTCAACAACTTTATTTAGAAAACAATTGTTTAGTTTTTTGGCCTTGTTATTGTTAATATTATTATAATACTAACTGTTGTAGGCTTACCTTATAATTTTATAATACCATGAATATTATCGGAAACTCGAATAAAATATATAAAATAACATAACTAGTAGGCGAGTGTAGCTACCTTTCGACCACTGTACGTATTAGTGCCACCGTAATTTGGGAGATGGTCCAATTAAAAATGATGTACTTTTTTTTTCTTACTAAGATCTTTAAAATGTGTTATTAAAAGACTATAAGACTTGATTATGTTAAATTAACCCCCCTCCTCTACAGAGTAAAACATTTTCAAAACTACTCTTATTGAAGTACTCGTAGATATATAAAGAAGGGCTGCCTATCAATAAGGGGGCCGAGTTTATTGATGTACCCACTCATATCTAGGAAGATTGTCACAAACAGATTTCAAAAAGTTTGGGGGCGGTAATTTGTGGGATATAGGATAACTGGAATCTACCAAATGGTCTATTAAAATATATTGAGGGAATATTGGTGCAACATACTTTTCAATCACGCATTTCATTTATACTACCGGTAGAATAACAATGATCAAACATCAAGCACATTATTAATCAATTTGGCATCCAATGCAGACTCATTACGACTGCCCACGTGACACGGCTTGGACCTGATTAATGGTAACTTTAATTGATATGTAATCGAAAATATGTGAAAATAAGTTTTCATGAATTTTTAGTGCACTACACAATCATATCGTAACATAGTTACAAATATTTAATATATAGATAAATATCCAAAAAAATACTGTGAAATATCGTAACAGCTGAATGAATATTTTGTAGACCAGAACATATGTTCTGCAACCCGTGTTATGCGTTAATTAATTGGCGTATTACTAAGGGGAAAATCTACATTTTTATTTGAAGGGATAAGATTCTCCATTTTTATGGAAAATTGCTAAATTTTTATTGAAGATATATGTAGAGTATGAAGTACTTCTCTATTGCAAATACCTTTTATATTATTTACAACAATTTTATAAAATTATTGTAACAAACCAGTTAAATTACATTCATTTAATAACTGGTTTAATATTATCGTCATAAATATCCCAACAGAACAAAATGCCCTCTAAAAATGATTGCTAACAATAAATCACCAAGCGATGTTGTTGTATGTTTTATTTAAAATTACCGGATTCCTTTTTTACCGTTTTTTAATATAGAATTTCTGTAGCTTCCATTGTATGTTTACATAATGCAATTGTATCAATTATACAGTATATGCGAAAGCTAACGTGAGTTAGATAAGGTAGAAAATAGGAGTTAGCGGTTTCTTTCTTGTAAAGAAAACTTTTACTGTGTTTCGAATTGATACGTTAACCTGATCATCCCCTCTTCTCTTCCCCCTTCTTCTGTTTCATTCGAGCGTAGAAAAATAAAGTTATCCAAGAGATCCATCCCCGGGGTGTAGCAGACAAGAACTCACGAGGTTAAGTTTGTTTTTGGTACGATTCCAATGAAGGGTAGAAATATCTCTTTTATTTATAACTGAACAGTGTTTCAAAAGAAAGACGTTTTATCTAGAATTAAATAAAATATTTATACTGTCCTAAATTCAAGTTTTATCCTTATTGAGTTAAGTAAAATTAAAGTTAATATTAAGTAACAATAGTCCATGTTTATTGTTGTGAAATAGAGAAGATTTTATTCAATTGTTTTTTATAATTAATTTCTTATGTGTTTTGTTTATAAGAAAATTTATTTACTAAAGACTTGAAGCAATTTCCTTACTTAACTCTGTTTAATTAAATAAATGATGTTTATTAAAAGAAATGTTGCACAAGTCTATTATGTATTCAATTCACAATTCTATTAGAATGGGTAATCTAAGGGTAGTTACCGCAACACAGTACGTCAAGAGGCAAAGCAATATCCATTAATGAATGTTTTAGTAGGAAATTAGTATATTTTATTTATACCCAAATATTAAAAAGGTTCATACATACAAAATAAATGAAAAAAAAAATTATAAAACAAACCCAGTTTGATTTTGAGGAATATTGTACGTACATGTATAGTTACAGGTATACCAGCTAACTTCATTACAACGTAATTATTTTTCGTAAAGTTTATGAAAATTATAGTTTCAAAGGCTTACTATCTAATTAGAAATAATGTGCAATAAGTTACATTGAATGTTTGATGTATATTCATATTCATAACGTTGCACATTGGAAATTATTTACATTTATTAAGCGATTTTTGTATCGTATCAATCTTTAATTAGTTATCTGAACTGTTACATTTTATTATTTATTGTGTTATGTGTATTTTGGACTAAAGTGGAGGTGACAATTTTATAAAACAATACTTCAAGATGAACTTTATAGGATTCAGAACTGCTTCAATATAATTGGTATTCACTATATTGAGGCATGTAAATAAAATAAAATAAAAAAATAAATAGAGGGATAAATTAGAGGAAAGTGTTGCATTTCACACATTTGATAACACAATTACTGTCAATTCTGTTGTTGAGAACCTGCTTTGAATTTTGGATCTAACATAAGACAAGGTTAATGTTCATGATTAACGTATTTTACATAATGTTAATTACCGTTTAAGTACTTAGAATATATGTTTTCATTACAGGTATATCTTAATGACTTAAAATTGTAATGGCCTAGAATAGATTTTCATAATCTCTAAAGCAATTTAGAGTAGTAGGATCTCCAGTAACTACCAGAAGTAGGCCCTCCAGTAAATACCAGTAGTAGGATCTCCAGTAAATACCAGTAGTAGGATCTCCAGTAAATACCAGTGGTAGGATCTCCAGTAACTACCAGTAGTAGGTCCAGTAAATACCAGTAGTAGGATCTCCAGTAACTACCAGAAGTAGGCCCTCCAGTAAATACCAGTAGTAGGATCTCCAGTAAATACCAGTAGTAGGATATCCAGTAAATACCAGTGGTAGGATCTCCAGTAACTACCAGTAGTAGGTCCAGTAAGTAATAATAATCAGACCTTTGTTAGATAGTATTGATCGTCCGGTGTGAAGTACGGTCTCATTCTTCTCCGTCGCTAGGCTGAGGCCATGGTCCATCATCCAGGTATTAATGATACACTTGACCTGGTTCAGCAGTCTTTGAGCCTCCTTGAGGTCCCTCACTGCAATAACGATGGCATATGCCAGGAGACAGCACCTAGGAGGCATTTCATAGCAATACCAATAGTAATTGGTATCATAGGACCCTCAGTAACTACCAGCAGTAGGGCCTTCAGTAACTATCATTAATATGACTATTAACAGTAACATTTAGTACACTGAAATAAGCAAACCATCCTATTATAATGTATAGTGTAATTTCAAAATCAGCTTCTTGCTAAAAAAAAAAAAAAAAAAAAAAAAAAAAAAAAAAAAAAAAAAATCGATTATAAAATTTTAATAAAGCATTTTTTATACAACTTATGTCTTACTTTCTTACAGTAAATAACGTGAACAACGTTTAAGTATAGTAAATTGATTTCGAATTTAATTAACTTACCATTTGTTATTTTCTTACAACGTTAATTACTTAATTTAATTAAATATTATATAATATGTTTCTATTATATTTTGTTTTATTCATAAGAACTATTTTACTTTTTATGTCGCTAAGATTTCGTATGGCATAACCTATTTTATTCATACTAGTTAGTGTAAAAATAGCATTTCTTGCTTCGTTAACTTTCTAAAACTATTCAATCTCATTTTGATTTTACAATAGTTTATTTTGTGTTAAATTATCTCTCAAAACATACGTTAACTAGAGGTAATAGTTAGGCATATTTAAAAAATCTACCGAGATACCTCTGTTCCAGTTTCTTTTTTATATTAAAAGGGGGTCACTGCGGCCTATCTTTAACAATGTTAACAAAATTTCCCTTTTCTCAGGTTTGGCATAAGATAACATTCTGATTTTTTTTTAATGTTTATAGTATATCTTAAGACACAGTCTGAAATAAAAAATATCCTCTTGACTTAATATTTGAATTTATGGTTATTTTTTAAAAAAGTACTATTTTTTATGTAAAAATTTTTGGATTTTTTTATATTTTTAGATTTTTTATGACTTATATTAATATAACTTTTTTTCCAGTCATAGTAGGCAGTAATACTAACAATTTAAAAAAAATCATTAAGATATCTTTTACGGATCCTGAGAAAAGGTACATTGAGTGCTGAAAAATTTGAATTACGGTAAATACAAAATTCATAAAATAAGAAACAAAGTCATGAATAAAACTTTTTAATACTCACATTATTAACGCTAAAACATCCCAGGGGCATAGGAGGGGTTATCTGCTTCCTCCTCTTCATAATCATCTTCAAGTTTTCTTTTTAGCTTGTGCTGGGCTTTTCTAATTTTCCGTTGTAGCTCCTGATGGTCCTTGTCTGCCTTCGCAACACGCCTTCGGTGTAGCCTCCACATAGCACTTACAAGATTTTTGCCTGGCCTAAGCTTACACTTTTCAAATAATTTACACTTTCCAGTGTTACCATCATTGTAGTAGGTAACTGCTTCAGATACTCCAAACTTCAGAGTATTTAGCCTAACAAATGTTTTCTTGGGAACGAAATTCCAGATAACGTTATTCAGTGATTCGTTCACATTCTGGGTCTTGCCTTTGAGGCATTTTTCTAATAAGGTAGGATCTGAAAGGGCTCTGAAGACTGGTTTTATATGCATCATAATGTCTTCTGGAAGATGAAAGTGGTTTTTGTGAAGATAGGTTTCATTATTTAGTTTCGCTTTATGAAACTTACACCAAGTGTTTTCGTCTTTTGGGCAGAGGCCGTGGTTAGGAGTTTTATCTGACGAAGATAGATGGAAATATGTTGCCCAGATTGCAGTTTTCATTTCTTTGACAGAAGACAAGTTTCTTAGAATAGCAGTTTTATAATATTCTTGAATTTTCAAAATAGCAACATTTGTTAGTCGATTTTCCCCCCCAACTGAACTGCCATCTGGTAGGCGGATTTTTTTGCTTCAAAGTTTTCAATCGGGAACCCATCCGCTTTTGAATATGCCCAACACATTCAATTTTTTTGATTTTAACATCTGCACCGTAAGGCTCAGTAATGGCAACCTCATTGTAGGCCTTAGAGTCACCGTCGCCTAAATACTCAAGATATCGAACATTAAATCTTTCTAACGATCTTGCAAATATATTGACTGCGCCAGTCACCTCCATCATGCCACTGCTTCCAGAGAAGTTTGCTTCACAATTGTTATGATGTAGCTTATGTAATCTACCTGGACAAGTACAGAACTTAGACAGAACATCTATGTCTAATACCTTTCCTGTATCTAAGGAGGTAAGAGAAACAATTCCGTTCAAGGATGTATGTCCCCTTTTCTGCCACGAGCCATCTACTGCTATTGCCAAATCTCTTGAGTTTTCATTGATTACAACAGCATCCTCCACTACAGCTTTCATAGATTCCCTACATACATATTCTGACTCAGAGGCTAAGAATCAAATGTTTTTATGGCCACTCCAAACTGGTTGTATTACCTAGGGAGTGATCTTCTTATTTCACAAATATTAAGTTTGATTAAGTAATATCATTAAATTTATTTTATTTATTAATTTCAATTTTGATGTTAACATTTATATTTTTTTAGAAATTAAGACATTTGGTTATCTAAACTGTTCATATATGTGTAATCAATGTATATAGAATAAAGTTTCTTTTGAATTTGAATTTTTACATACGAAATAAATAAAAGAAAGGATAGCCACCAAAAAAGGATAACTCTTTTGCTCAATCCTATTCAATTAGTTCACAGATTAAAAACCCGGAAAAATTTACAGTGTATTACTATTTGGTATTGCACAGACACTGCAAGTCAGTTTCACAATAGTAATTCTCTCTGCATATTGATCATTTCACTCTGAAATGTAGTTTTAAACTGAGAATGCGAGTGATGGGAAAAAGCAAAATCAATCGCTGACCTCAGACCAAATCAATCAATATGTCAATATTGTCCGGCTGTGGGTGATTGAAACATGGGGACACAGCACATAGGAAACGTCATATTGAACACACTCATCTCTTTCAACATCAATATAATTTCTAATGTAGTTCAGTGGAGATGACCCACCTAACCATTCATACACGTACGGTGGGGGTGTTTCACTCACCCATCAACATATGTATCGTTGTGATGAATCACCCAACCACCAATGCACGAACATTGGTGATAACTCAAGTACCTTTCAGTAGATAAACCTTCAGCAACTATCATTATTTTAACCGTCATAAGCTACCAGTATCTTGACCTACAATTAATAGCGGTATTATAAGTTTCTGTAATTACAAATAATCTGACCCACCCTAGCTACTAGTAGTACGACTCCCTGATAACTACCAGTGTTAGGACCTTTTACTAACTACCAGTATCTTGACCTACAATAAATAGCGGTATTATAGGTTCTGTAATTACAAATAATCTGACCCACCCTAGCTACTAGTAGTACGACTCCCTGATAACTACCAGTGTTAGGACCTTTTAGTAACTACCAGTATCTTGACCTACAATAAATAGCGTTATTATAAGTTCTGTAATTACAAATAATCTGACCCACCCTAGCTACTAGTAGTACGACTCCCTGATAACTACCAGTGTTAGGACCTTTTAGTAACTACCAGTATCTTGACCTACAATAAATAGCGTTATTATAAGTTCTGTAATTACAAATAATCTGACCCACCCTAGCTACTAGTAGTACGACTCCCTGATAACTACCAGTGTTAGGACCTTTTAGTAACTACCAGTATCTTGACCTACAATAAATAGCGGTATTATAAGTTCTGTAATTACAAATAATCTGACCCACCCTAGCTACTAGTAGTACGACTCCCTGATAACTACCAGTGTTAGGACCTTTTAGTAACTACCAGTATCTTGACCTACAATAAATAGCGTTATTATAAGTTCTGTAATTACAAATAATCTGACCCACCCTAGCTACTAGTTGTACGACTCCCTGATAACTACCAGTGTTATGACCTTTTACTAACTAGCAGTATCTTAACCTACAATAAATAGTGGTATTATAAGTTCTGTAATTACAAATAATCTGACCCACCCTAGCTACTAGTAGTACGACTCCCTGATAACTACCAGTGTTAGGACCTTTTACTAACTAGCAGTATCTTAACCTACAATAAATAGTGGTATTATAAGTTCTGTAATTACAAATAATCTGACCCACCCTAGCTACTAGTAGTACGACTCCCTGATAACTACCAGTGTTAGGACCTTTTACTAACTACCAGTATCTTAACCTACAATAAATAGCGGTATTATAAGTTCTGTAATTACAAATAATCTGACCCACCCTAGCTACTAGTAGTACGACTCCCTGATAACTACCAGTGTTAGGACCTTTTACTAACTACCAGTATCTTGACCTACAATAAATAGCGGTATTATAAGTTCTGTAATTACAAATAATCTGACCCACCCTAGCTACTAGTAGTACGACTCCCTGATAACTACCAGTGTTAGGACCTTTTACTAACTAGCAGTATCTTAACCTACAATAAATAGCGGTATTATAGGTTCTGTAATTACAAATAATCTGACCCACCCTAGCTACTAGTAGTACGACTCCCTAATAACTACCAGTGTTAGGACCTTTTACTAACTACCAGTATCTTGACCTACAATAAATAGCGGTATTATAAGTTCTGTAATTACAAATAATCTGACCCACCCTAGCTACTAGTAGTACGACTCCCTGATAACTACCAGTGTTAGGACCTTTTACTAACTAGCAGTATCTTAACCTACAATAAATAGTGGTATTATATGTTCTGTAATTACAAATAATCTGACCCACCCTAGTTACTAGTAGTACGACTCCCTGATAACTACCAGTGTTAGGACCTTTTACTATCTACCAGTATCTTAACCTACAATAAATAGCGGTATTATAAGTTCTGTAATTACAAATAATCTGAACCATCCTAGCTAGTAGTAGTACGACTCCCTGATAACTACCAGTGTTAGAACCTTTTACTAACTACCAGTATCTTAACCTACAATAAATAGCGGTATTATAAGTTCTGTAATTACAAATAATCTGACCCATCCTAGCTACTAGTAGTACGACTCCCTGATAACTACCAGTGTTGGGACCTTTTGGTAACTACCAGTATCTTGACCTACAATAAATAGTGGTATTATAAGTTCTGTAATTACAAATAATCTGACCCAACCTAGCTACTGTAGTACGACTCCCTGATAACTACCAGTGTTGGGACCTTTTACTAACTACCAGTATCTTGACCTACAATAAATAGCGGTATTATAAGTTCTGTAATTACAAATAATCTGACCCACCCTAGCTACTAGTAGTACGACTCCCTAATAACTACCAGTGTTAGGACCTTTTACTAACTACCAGTATCTTGACCTACAATAAATAGCGGTATTATAAGTTCTGTAATTACAAATAATCTGACCCACCCTAGCTACTAGTTGTACGACTCCCTGATAACTACCAGTGTTATGACCTTTTAGTAACTACCAGTATCTTGACCTACAATAAATAGTGGTATTCTAAGTTTCTTTAATTACAAATAATCTGACCCATCCTAGCTACTAAAAGTACGACTCCCCGATAACTACCAGTGTTAGGACCTTTTACTAACTACCAGTATCTTGACCTACAATAAATAGCGGTATTATAAGTTCTGTAATTACAAATAATCTGACCCACCCTAGCTACTAGTTGTACGACTCCCTGATAACTACCAGTGTTATGACCTTTTAGTAACTACCAGTATCTTGACCTACAATAAATAGTGGTATTATAATTTTCTTTAATTACAAATAATCTGACCCACCCTAGCTACTAGTTGTACGACTCCCTGATAACTACCAGTGTTAGGACCTTTTACTAACTACCAGTATCTTGACCTACAATAAATAGCGGTATTATAAGTTTCTGTAATTACAAATAATCTGACCCACCCTAGCTACTAGTAGTACGACTCCCTAATAACTACCAGTGTTGGGATCTTTTGGTAACTACCAGTATCTTGACCTACAATAAATAGCGGTATTATAAGTTCTGTAATTACAAATAATCTGACCCACCCTAGCTACTAGTTGTACGACTCCCTGATAACTACCAGTGTTATGACCTTTTAGTAACTACCAGTATCTTGACCTACAATAAATAGTGGTATCATAAGTTTCTGTAATTACAAATAATCTAGCTACTAGTAGTACGACTCCCTAATAACTACCAGTGTTGGGATCTTTTGGTAACTACCAGTATCTTGACCTACAATAAATAGCGGTATTATAAGTTCTGTAATTACAAATAATCTGACCCATCCTAGCTACTAGTTGTACGACTCCCTGATAACTACCAGTGTTATGACCTTTTGGTAACTACCAGTATCTCGACCTATAATAAATAGCAGTATTAAAAGTTTCTGTAATTGCAAATAATCAGACCCACCCTAGCTACTAGTAGTACGACTCCCTAATAACTACCAGTGTTGGGACCATTTAGTAACTACCATTAGTCAATAATTACTTTCCGTAACTATCAGTAGTTGGAACTTTAGTAAATATATTGATAGGGGCTACAGTAACTACTACTAAGATGACGTCCAGTAACTACCAGTAGTAAGACCTTCCATATAGGCTGGTAGTAATTTCGCACAACAAACTTGGTCACTGGAAGATGTTACAACCTATGAAAACGACCTCTAGTCAGCTTTGTTGTATATACTATATAAAACAAAAAATAATATAAACTAAGATAGTTATTTCTGCTGTGTTCTGCCCACACACAGATTTTTATTAAGGAAATAAGACACTTTTTTAACTTGAAAAATTACAAAAATAATTCAATCTCAATAAACATGAAAAATAAATTAGCTTTATATCTGCACCTGTTTTTCACTCAGAGCTATTATTAAACTAAGAGTCACGGGAAAAGGAAAAGACATAATCAATCTCAGACTAGTTCAATCAATATTGGTCAGTCCTGCTCATTTTATAGTTAATTGAAACATATGGATTCGATGCGCATTGAAAATATGAACTTGAACACTCGTATTCAATTGGTATTATATTGAAATATAATTGTCAATTATACAAGTATTAATTCAATTCAATGCCACGTTAATTCGATGTGTAAGGACTTGCTGAACCATGATTTGTTTATTACCCGAGGTATTTAATACACAAAGTAGAGTTAGTTATTAAGTCAAAACCGCCGCACGTGTATAATGGGTGGGTGGGTCAATACCTCCCAGTGGTAATGACTCACCCACCGAACCATACACGTACATTAGTTAATTAACAATTGAAATCGTAAGCTTTTAAAACAAAAGTTTACTAATTTGAAAACTACGTCGATAGGAAAATTTATTAATATCAGATGCATATCAAAGGTATTTATTCCTTTTTTCTCTAAATATTTGACATTTTTATTATAATCAAATGGATAATGACCATTGTTAGGTGTGCGATTATAAAAATCCGCCGAAGCAAACCTGTGGTCAGCGAAGAGTCTTCCGACTATTGAGGAAAATAAATTACAGTTTTTGATAAACATTTAAATTATGATACTTTTATATTTTACTTCGGTAAAAAATATTCTACACTCATAACAACAACAAAACTTGGAGATGAATTGTGTTTTTACGTTCTACAAATTGCAAAAACAATTGTCACATTTAACGAACTAGTGTAAATGATAACATTTTTCTTACTTGGGTACCAAACTTCTAAAATTGATTCCATACATTTAAGGGAATAAATAAAATAGGAACTGAAACATTTTTGTTTCTTAAAAAATAATTACGAATCGATCACCAGAATGAAACATTTCTAATCTTTAATTTTTGTTGATATTTAATTTATTAAATAGTATTGTATTAATGGATCAGCGCATCTGGGCCTGTCCAAAGTATTTGATAACGTCAGTGATCGATTACTTTGAATTAAGCTGTCAAGTATTGAAGGGTTTCAGATGAAATTATTATTATTTTTGTGTTATGTTTGATAGAAAGAGAAACTATATGAGGGTTTTATTTCAAGTTTCTAATATAGAGACTTCTCAGTTAAATATCCTTACTCTAATTTTTTGAATATAGCATTTATAAATTTAAAAAAAATACGACACGAAACACTGTGGGAAACGAACATTGGAAACATCAACAACACAACAACACACGTTTATTTTGGTAAAATTACAAGATAATACACACATTGATGATCAATCAGCCAAGGATACGGAGTAGAGTCAATAACCGAGACTTCAGGATAGGTACTGTCTTTGTATTAAACTTGTATAAAATGTATCTTCTTCTCTATTTCTACAAACATCACATAACATTACAATTATAATGAATTACTTATTTTTATCGATGGCTAATAGATTTAAAAAATTGTGTACAAAAGAAGAATATTTAACTATACAATCACTTGGAGTCACGTTAGAATTGTTTTTTTCATTCTAATGTCAATTTACCAACATAGTTCTTTTAGGAGAGTTTTCGGCCTCATATTCTGTCAATAATTTATTTGTTTTTTCTTTTCAATGATATTTTGTTGAATTATGTTTCGTCAGGTAAAATGTAATATTTTTTTATCCTAGGAGATTTCAACTTGAGTTTTTGTGGTTCATAGTTCAACAGCAGGCACGTGTCATTGTTCACAATGTCCTATATAACTGTAGCAAGTTTGCCCTTAAAGTTCTTCTTTGTGTTCGAGGCTATAGAAACCACCTCTAAAACTAAACTTCATAAACTGACCTGTATTTGGCTTCTTTCAATGATTCAATAACTTTACAACAAAACTTGGTACTTTTTTGTTGTTGTGAACATATTAGTACTGTACTTACTATATACTTACTTGTTGACATTATCACCATCTTATCATTCATACTATTTAAAGTATTAGGGTGAAAAAAATATGGAAACGCTTTCACAACAGCTTCTTTCCGTAGATAACTTGATAGTTTAATTTTGTTCAGTAATTGTGTTCCATAAAGTATAATTTTTGATCAGAATATTTTACCTGAAACCGTTAAATAGCAGTGAAATAATAATGTTCAAATAAGTTACTTTGAAATTCAAATGACCGCTACTCTGGAAAGAATAAACCTTTCCGAGTTCGGTTTGCGTCAATTAATTTCTATTGACTAGACCTTTCATTTGATACCAAACCCGACCTAGGCTTATATTGAAAATTTTCGTTCAACTCCTCGTCAGCCATCACTCTGAAACGACGAAATGTCGCCAATGGTGTCAATAAGTACGTTCTTTATAACTATGATCATGTACAACATTTCACAACAACAATACAACAAGTGAAGTTTTACTAACGCTGTGAAAACGTTTCCATTTTTTCCACCCTTTATATTTATTAACCTTTACAAACAGCTGATATTGTAATTATATATTACCCACTCAATGTTCCAGTTTTTGGTTGCATTGATGTTCTAAATTCGTGTTTCTACTAAATCAGCAGCAAAATGCGGTTTTTGAAACAGTAGTCACGTACATTGACTGATATTTCCCTCTTGGTAATTTTATTGCATTTTTTTTAAAGATTTAAACGTGTTATAATACTATATCTGCTACTTTATGTAAATATACAAACAATTTCTTATTCCATATGAAGTTTGTTCATAACTAATAGATCATATTAAAAATATTAAAATAATAAAATTAATGTTTCTATTAATACCCACGTCGATTTGCCATCTTACGGCCCCAAAGGTATTGGCAATTATGTTTTGAGTTGGTTTTTGTTTAGAATTTCATACATTAATTTTGATTGAACCTTTTGAAAGAGAGATTGAATATTAATAATGTATTCCTTAAAGTTAAGTAGAGTGTGTATAGTTGGCACTGGGATGTAAAGTAATTATATTTGTATAGAGGACATATATTTGAAACAATAAACTAATACAGAGTCAATTAGAGAAATTGAAACTATATTAGTTAGTATTACTTCCTTACTAGTTAAATTTTGAAATGAGACCAATTATTGTAATGTAAAGAGCAGTTTTTGAAACCAAACAACCTTCTGCAATTTTTAATCTGCATTACAATGCCAACCTATGGTTTAGCAAAATATATTGGCAATGTTTAAAATATGAGTGATGAAATAATGACTCATTTCCATAAAAATTACAACAGTGTTTTACATTGCTGGCATGGAAATACTAGTGATCACTGACGAGTCTGGATGACTAGTAATAAATAACCAACATATAACTGTTGCCTGTTTACAAACACTTAAAAACTAAATTATATATAATCTAACTAAACTAATTATATATATTCTGTCTTTCCATGCCAAATAACAAAACAAAAAGTATAAATGGATAAACCAGATTGAAAAATATCCAAAGGAGATAAAATCTGAAGCACAACTTACTTGAGTCTAAGTGTGTAAATTTAAATTGATCTCCAGACACAAACCAGGTTTCGTGACCATTCAACACATGCTTCTCTGATTCAATGAAACCAGTTAATATCCCCTGAAAGAGAGCAAGACAATCATTAACTATTTTATCCATCACTTGAAATCCGGATCTGCAATAAACGTTTGCCATTCCCCACTTTTATTTCCAGTTGCATCTTTCCACACCTATTCGAAAGTAACGCATCATGGTCCACTCCTTACGAGGCCACTATTCCATCGATGGCAGTCCTAAGGTCTGATATCAGGACCTTGTTTCGACCGTCAAATATATTCAAAGTTAACTGGTGTAAATTCATGTGAGACTAACTGGGAAGCTAGAGGAAGGGCTGGTTTTCTAGATTTACATCGCCCCGCACATTGTGGGATGTTTTGCAAAATGGGAAGATTTGGAGTAGGAAGAATCTTTTAGAACTCCCTGAGAAGCGCCTCTGTGTGTCTTGTTTCCGGAGGAGCTATGTTGCACAGCCATGGTAGAGGGGTTGATATGAAGGATCTGTTGATATCCCTTATCGTCCTGTTGAGTTGGAAATCAACTTCTATTGCATGTGAACTGTTAAGCTACACGAAAGTACAATATTCAGGAGTGGAGTAAAATAATAAGGGAGAAAGCTTCTGTATGCAGAATCAGTGCGTTAGTTCCCCATGATGATCCAGCAGCTTGCTGTATAACGTTAGTTCCCCATGATGATCCAGCAGCTTGCTGTATAACGTTAGTTCCCCATGATCATCCAGCAGCTTGCTGTATAACGTTATTTCCCCATGATGATCCAGCAGCTTGCTGTATAACGTTATTTCCCCATGATGATCCAGCAGCTTGCTGTATAACATCAGTTCCCCATGATGATCCAGTAGCTTGCTGTATAACGTTAGTTCTAGTTTTCACTGTAACGGCTGTTTTCTTTAGACGACTTTTGAAAAAGAGAGATTGCTCTTAATTGACTTCCGATTGGCGTGCATAACACCATCGAAGAAAATTTCAATTTTTATTACCTAGTATATTAATTAGTTGAAAGCAGGTTACGTCTGTCTTTGCTAGCTTCCATGTACATAAACAACTAATGAGTATGACGATGAATTTTCTGGATTGTGTAGCAGGAATTTTGGTAGTGTATATATTGAATAAAAAAGGAGAAAGAACATAGCATTGTGGCAGTCCATCGTTTAGGCGCCTAAAAGAACTTAACTGCGTCCTAGGCAAACTTTAATTAAGTTTTGTCTGAGGTTGGAATTCAGACTTTGCAACAGTAGAGAACACGTAATTAGGTTGTAAACGTAAAGTAACAGGCCCTTTCTTCAGCCTGTGTCATAGGCTGCTGAGAGATCTACAAATGCTGCTGACGTCTTCCAGCTCTTTTAAAACCCATTCTCAATTCAACTAAAGACGTCAAATAAATGCTATTTTGACCAGGTGTAAACCATCTTCTTCATAATCTGATTAAGAAAATGTGACATTCTGTTGTAAATGTATGTCACGAAATGTCTAGTAGACACTTATAAGAGCTATGAAGCGGTAGCTTGTTGCTCGTTCCGGTTCTTTGGTTCAGAACAGCTGTTATTTTAGATATTTTAAAAGCTTTGGGTAAATTGCCACTTGAAAACATGGCCTTAGACTTTCAAAAGCCAATGTTTTACTTTAATACCTGCATGTTTAAGGCAGTACACAATAACTGATAATGTAAGATATAAAATGGAGGAACTGTGAATCAAATATATATTTTTAATAAGAAAAAATAATTTTTAAATGAGCTTAGATGATGATGCATACATTTTGTATTTTTATGCAAATAAACATATGTATGGATAGGATTCAACTTAAAGATAACTTTTCAAATTAACTTTTAATGGTACCAGTTTTAAATATATATGTATATATTTTTTTAATAAGTATACAAATTAAATTTTTTTGCTACGATCAATAATTAATTCCAAATATTTGTAACTAATTCATAGTCTTTACCTACTAAATAAAAATAAAATTTAAAGTACTTTTAATTTTTTCCCCATTGTAAAATATATTGCCAGATGAAAAATAAAATAGTAGAACTACAAATGCATTCTTGGAACAGAGAGAATGTATTATTAATTCTGTATATTTTGTTCAGGGGCAGGAATAAGAAATAACGTTGCTTTACATTCCGAATGTATCTTCCAATAGTCACGTAGCCATCTCAAGTGTGCCCCTTTATTCGTAGAAACTGCGTTGAAACATTATCCGACTCACTTCCGCAAAGCCTAGTGAAAGAAACTCAGTATTGATATTTTACTCCTTTTTACTCACTTTATACTACAACCGTAATGTATACTTTCAAGTGTCGAAAGTGAAATATAATTCTGATAGTACTTATGTCAAGTTTTTTAGGTGTAAGACAAGAATTATTAGTCCTAACCTCACCATCTGTATACTTTGTTGTCAATAAAGCCATTTTTCATTTCATTTCGTTTTTCCATCCCACCGACTGCTGAATTTCTCATTCTTTTAATATAGAGAATACTGACTATAGGACACCGTTAAAATAACTTAAAATAATATGACTTATAAAGTTTGTTAAAATACAACTTATGTTTTTAAATGAAAAACAAAAAAATGAAGGCATTATTATATCTGTATTCTGGAAGGCATTAGTATTCTGGATAATATCAAAGTGAAAACTAAGAATATATATATCAGAAAAGAATGATAACAGAATATCCAATTTAATTAAATTGTTTTTTCCATTAAAAGTTATCGTTATCTATGGGCGATGGGTTCGGCAGAACGTTGGATTTACTATATAGAGCCTTCACAATGTAGAGCCTTCAACAGCATTGTGTAGGCAAGTCCCGCTAAACGTCCCTGTAGCTAGATCACGTTTCAGCCGTCACATACAAAGGAAATATCCGTAACACAAATAAAAATAATAGAGTTTATTATTTTAAAAAAAAGTTTTTAACAAAATATATCACATGATTAACCAATCAAATAGCTTTCCAAATGATTGAAAATGAATATGCGGCTGGTCTTTATGAATACGAGTATATTAGGGTCATACCTTGGAGCCACTAACACGTTCTACAACACACCTTAGACACTAATACATTATGACAATTTTCCATAGTTGAGAATAGAAATTTTTGAATAAGCGTGACTAATTTTGGATCTAGAAATGGGACACTTTAAAACTTTGATGAAATTTTAGTCGATAATGTAAATAAACCATTAAAATTAAAACTATCACCAACAATGTGATATGCAAGTGACGAATGTGGGGACTGTGATGAGCAGAAAGTGATAGTGTTGAAAATCGGCTTCGAATGGTCGAGTGTACGGGGTGATGGGTAGAAATTGTTATATGCAGGCAGATATAGATAGGCTGCTTAGAAAACTGATTTCGTTGCTGCGAGTGAGATGCTCTGAATGTTTGAAGTGAGACAGAACACTTTATTTCCCCCACTGCATAATTCCATCGTCATGGAAACCAGAATGACGGATGGCAACGTGCTGGTGGCGCAATAGCAAGCACTACCCATTACGTCACCAGCAGTGGACCATTAGTTAGTTTTATTAACACCAATGAAAGAAGATCAGAACGATTAAATCAAATCATTATTTAGTATTGGAATAACAACTAATGATATGAATAGTAATGGGTTGAACTGTTAAAGTTTTTTAAATTAATACATATTAATTTAAAAAACTTTAACAGTTCATTAAAGGTTTTTTTAACTAAATACCGTTGCGAAAGTTGAACATGTGAAGTTAGGCTCCTCCGCAAAGTAAAGCAGCTCTGCGGTGGAACGATTCCACTCTGCTGCTAGAAATTCTATATGCGGTAAATATAACACGCAGGTCACTTACTGTCCGTCCTAGTTATTGTATTCATCCATGTATGAAAAATGATAGGATAGTTAGTAGTGGTATATTTACGTAATTAAAGTGATTAACTAATACTCATATAAAGGTTATGGTGGAAAACTAACAAATACCCATGTAAGGGTTGCTGTGAAAACTAACTAATACTCATGTAAGGGTTAAGTTGGGAACTAACTAATACTCATGTAATGGTTACGTTAATAACTAACTAATTCTCATGTAAAGGTTACGGTGGAAAACTAACTAATACTCATGTAAAGGTTACGGTGGAAAACTAACTAATGCTCATGTAAAGGTTACTGTGGAAAACTAACTAATACTCATGTAAAGGTTACTGTGGAAAACTAACTAATACTCATGTAAAGGTTACGGTGGAAAACTAACTAATACTCATGTAAAGGTTACGGTGGAAAACTAACTAATACTCATGTAAAGGTTACGGTGGAAAACTAACTAATACTCATGTAAAGGTTACGGTGGAAACTAACTAATACTCATGTAAATGTTACGGTGGAAAACTAACTAATACTCATGTAAAGGTTACGGTGGAAACTAACTAATACTCATGTAAAGGTTACTGTGGAAAACTAACTAATACTCATGTAAAGGTTACGGTGGAAAACTAACTAATACTCATGTAAGGCTTATGGTGGAAAACTAACTAATACTCATGTAAAGGTTACGGTGGAAAACTAACTAATACTCATGTAAGGGTTACGGTGGAAAACTAACTAACACTCATGTAAAGGTTCCGGTGGAAAACTAACTAATACTCATGTAAGGTTTACGGTGGAAACTAACTAATGCTCATTTAAGGGTTACGGTGGAAAACTAACTAATGCTCATGTAAGAGTTACGGTGGAAAACTAACTAATACTCATGTAAGGCTTATGGTGGAACGCTAACTAATACTCATGTAAAGATTTCGGTGGTAAACTAACTAATACTCATGTAAGGTTTATAGTGGAAAACTAACTAATGCTCATGTAAGGGTTACGGTGGAAAACTTACTAATGCTCATGTAAGCGTTGTGGTGGAGAACTATTTTTTATTTATGTATGTATGAAATAGTTGAGTAGTTAATAGGCGTCTACTCACGGAAATAGCGTGAGGCCAGATGTTACTGATGAAACAAAAAATAAATTAGGTGGATGTATGGCATAATAGGGTGAGGTACCTATATATAAATGTAAAGATTATAAGTACTAATTCAAATATTGAGGCTGGTATTTATATTCAACCTCACCCCGTTATTCAGAATATCTCATTCAGAATACTCAGCCTAAACTGAATTACTCATCAATCACACTATTAGGCATTTTGGCAAAACCACTGTAAACTCATGAGAGCTACTATTAATAAATCAATAGTATGAAACTTGATTAATAAATCAACGAATGAAACTGAATAAAACAGTGTGTCCCAAAAGATAATTTTAATACGAACATTTTACAATAGTGTCCTTTTGGAGTTATGGTGGAATTGTTTTTATACACGCAATCTTAAGTCACAATGACACTGTAAAAAAAAAATGTTGTATGATCATTGTTGTTAATTTTTAAATTTATCTGAAGGTTATCAATTTTGTCTCTTCAGTCAACCATACCTTCCGATCAATGAAACAAAACGTCTCATCAGTTCCGAAGTCATTAGCGACGAAGATATCAGTATAACAGCTCCCCCGATACCACCCCTCCCTCTCTCACTACCTAATGGGTCTAATACAACAGTCTGATTAAGGATTGTTTAATCAAATATCAGTAGAAGTTAGAATAATTATCCATATTGTTGAACTCCCCCACACTACCCCGATACCCCCCTCTAACTATCTGGTGGGTCTAATACAACAGTGTGTTTAAGGATTGTTAAATCACATATCAGTAGAAGTTATAATAATTATTCATATTTTTAAACCCCCCCCCACACTCCCCCGATACCCATCTCTAACTATCTGGTGGTTCTAATACAACAGTGTGTTTAAGGATTGTTTAATCAAATATCAGTAGAAGTTAGAATAATTATCCATATTGTTGAACTCCCCCACACTTCCCCGATACTCCTCTCTAACTATCTTTTGGGTCTAATACAACAGTGTGTTTAAGGATTGTTTAGTTAAATATCAGTAGAAGTTAGAATAATTATCCATATTGTTGAACTCCCCCACACTTCCCCGATACTCCTCTCTAACTATCTTTTGGGTCTAATACAACAGTGTGTTTAAGGATTGTTTAATTAAATATCAGTAGAAGTTAGAATAATTATCCATATTGTTGAACTCCCCCACACTTCCCCGATACTCCTCTCTAACTATCTTTTGGGTCTAATACAACAGTGTGTTTAAGGATTGTTTAATCACATATCAGTATAAGTTAGAATAATTATCAATATTATTGAACTCCCCCACACTACCCCGATACCCTCTCTAACTATCTGGTGGGGTCTAATACAACAGTGTGTTTAAGGATTGTTTAATCACATATCAGTAGAAGTTACAATAATTATCCATATTGTTGAACTCCCCCACACTCCCCCGATACCCCTCTCTAACTATCTGGTGGGTCTATTATAACAGTCTAATTAAGGATTGTTTAATCACATATCAGTAGAAGTTACAATAATTATCCATATTATTGAACTCCCCCACACTACCCCGATGCCCCTGTCTAACTATCTATAGTATCTATTTTATTTAGTAGGTAAAGACTATAAATTAGTTACAAATATTTCGAATTAATTATTGATCTTACCAAATAACTGTCATTTGTATATTTAAAATATACATATTAAAAACTGGTACCATTACAATTAAATTTGAAAAGTTATCTTTAAGTTTAATCCTATCCATATGTATGTTTATTTGCATAAAATACAAAATATACGCAGCATCATCTAAGCCCATTTAAAAATTAATTTTTTCCGTATTAAAAATATATATTTGATTCATAGTTCCTCCATTTTATGTCTTACATTCTCAGTTATTTTTTGCTTTCTTAAACATGCAGGTATTAAAGTAAAAACATTGGCTTTTGAAAGTCTAAGTCCATGTTTTCAAGTGGAGAATTACCCAAAGCTTTTAAAATATCTAAAATAACAGCTGTTCTGAACCAAAGAACCGAAACGAGCCACAAGCTACCGCCTCATAGTTCTTATGTCTACTAGACATTTCGTGACATACATTTACAACAGAATATCTCATTTTCTTAATCAGAGTATGAAGAAGATGGTTTATACCTGGTCAATATTGCTGCAACCGGGTAATTTATTTGACGTCTTTAGTTAAAATGAGAATGGGTTTTAAAAGAGCTGGAAAACGTCAGCAGCATTTGTAGATCTCTCAGCAGCCTATGACACAGGCTGAAGAAAGGGCCTGTTACTTTACGTTTACAACCTAATTACGTGTCCTCAACTGTTGCAAAGTCTGAATTCCACCCTCAGACAAAACATAATTAAAGTTTGCCTGGAACGCCTAAGTAATTAAGTTCTTTTAGGCGCCTAAATGATGGACTGCCACAATGCTTTGTTCTTTCTCCTCTTTTATTCAATATATAATACCAAAATTCATGCTACACAGTCCAGAAAATTCATTGTCATACTCATTAACTTTTTATGAACATGGAAGCTAAAGACCAATCTAGCAAAGACAGACGTAACATGCTTTCAACTGATTAATATACTAGCCAATAAAAATTGAAATTTTTTCGATGGTGTTATGCACGCCAATCGGAAGTCAATTAGGAGCAATCTCTCTTTTTCAAAAGTCGTCTAAAGAAAACAGCCGTTACAGTGAGAACTAGAACTAACTTTATACAGCAAGCTGCTGGATCATCATGGGGAACTAACGTTATACAGGAAGCTGCTGGATCATCATGGGGAACTAACGTTATATAGCAAGCTGCTAGATCATCATCGAGAACTAACGTTATACAGCAAGCTGCTGGATCATCATGGGGAACTAACGTTATACAGCAAGCTGCTAGATCATCATGGGGAACTAACGTTATATAGCAAGCTGCTGGATCATCATGGGGAACTAACGTTATACAGCAAGCTGCTGGATCATCATGGGGAACTAACGTTATATAGCAAGCTGCTGGATCATCATGGGGAACTAACGTTATACAGCAAGCTGCTGGATCATCATGGGGAACTAACGTTATATAGCAAGCTGCTGGATCATAATGGAGAACTAACGTTATACAGCAAGCTGCTGGATCATCATGGGGAACTAACGTTATACAGCAAGCTGCTGGATCATCATGGGGAACTAACGTTATATAGCAAGCTGCTGGATCATCATGGGGAACTAACGTTATATAGCAAGCTACTGGATCATCATGGGGAACTAACGTTATATAGCAAGCTGCTGGATCATCATGGGGAACTAACGTTATACAGCAAGCTGCTAGATCATCATGGGGAACTAACGTTATACAGCAAGCTGCTGGATCATAATGGGGAACTAACGTTATATAGCAAGCTGCTGGATCATCATGGGGAACTAACGTTATACAGCAAGCTGCTAGATAATCATGGGGAACTAACGTTATATAGCAAGCTGCTGGATCATCATGGGGAACTAACGTTATATAGCAAGCTGCTAGATCATCATGGGGAACTAACGTTATACAGCAAACTGCTAGATCATCATGGGGAACTAACGTTATACAGCAAGCTGCTGGATAATCATGGGGAACTAACGTTATATAGCAAGCTGCTGGATCATCATGGGGAACTAACGTTATATAGCAAGCTGCTGGATCATCATGGGGAACTAACGTTATACAGCAAGCTGCTGGATCATCATGGGGAACTAACGTTATATAGCAAGCTGCTGGATAATCATGGGGAACTATCGTTATATAGCAAGCTGATGGATAATCATGGGGAACTAACGTTATATAGGAAGCTGCTGGATAATCATGGGGAACTAACGTTATATAGCAAGCTGCTGGATCATCATGGGGAACTAACGTTATATAGCAAGCTGTTGGATAATCATGGGGAACTAACGTTATATAGCAAGCTGCTGGATAATCATGGGGAACTAACGTTATATAGCAAGCTGCTGGATAATCATGGGGAACTAACGTTATATAGCAAGCTGCTGGATAATCATGGGGAACTAACGTTATATAGCAAGCTGCTGGATCATCATGGGGAACTAACGTTATATAGCAAGCTGCTGGATCATCATGGGGAACTAACGTTATATAGCAAGCTGCTGGATAATCATGGGGAACTAACGTTATATAGCAAGCTGCTGGATCATCATGGGGAACTAACGTTATACAGCAAGCTGCTGGATCATCATGGGGAACTAACGTTATACAGCAAGCTGCTGGATCATCATGGGGAACTAAAGTTATACAGCAAGCTGCTAGATCATCATGGGGAACTAACGTTATACAGCAAGCTGCTGGATCATCATGGGGAACTAACGTTATACAGCAAGCTGCTGGATCATCATGGGGAACTAACGTTATATAGCAAGCTACTGGATCATCATGGGGAACTAACACACGAATTCTGCATACAGAAGCTTTCTCTCTTATTTACTCCACTGCTGAATATTGTACTTCCGTGTAGATTAACAGTTCACATAGAAGAGAAGTTGATTTCCAACTCAACAGGACGATAAGGGCTATCAACAAATCCTTCATATCAACCATGGCTGTGCAACATAGCTTCTCCGGATACAAGACACACAGAGACGCTTCTCGGGGAGTTCAAAGAGATTTTTCCTACTCCAAGTTTCCCCATTTTACAAAACATCCCACAATTAGCAGGGCGATGTAAATCTAGAAAACCACCTCTTCCTCTAGCTTCCCAGTTAGTCTCAAATGAATTTTCACCAGTTAACTTTGGATATATTTGACTGTCGAAACAATGTCGTGATATCAGACCTTAGGACTGCCATCGATGGAATAGACCTTCCTCGTAAGGAGTGGACCATGATGCGTCACTTTCGCACAGGTGTGGAAAGATACAACTGGAAATAAAAGTGGGGAGTGCCAAACGTATATTGCAGAGCTGGATTTCAAATGATGAATAAAATAGTTAATGATTGTTTTACTCTCTTTCAGGGGCTATTGGCTGGTTTCATTCAATGAGAGAAGCATATGTTGAATGGTCACGAAACATGGACTTAGGTTTGTGTCTGGAGATCAATTTAAATTTAAACACTTAGACTTAAATAAGTGATGCTTTAGATTTTATCTTCTTTGGATATTTTTCAATCTGGTTTATCCATTTATACTTTTTGTCTAGTTATTTGGCATGGAAAGACAGGCATTATAAATATTATTTAATTAAATTATATATAATTTAGTTTTTAAGTGTTTATTAAACAAGCAAAAGTTATATGTTTGTTATGTATTACTAGTCATCCAGAATCGTCATTGATCACTAGTATTTTCATGCCAGCAAAAAAACTTTGTAATTTTTATGGAAATGAATGATTTCATAACTCATAATTTAAGCATTGCCAATATATTTTGCTAAACGATAGTTTGACATTGTAATGCAGATTAAAAATTGCAGAAGGTTGTTTGGTTTCAAACACTGCTCTTTAAATTACAATAATTGGTCTCATTTCAAAATGTAACTTATAGGGAAGTAATACTAACTAATATAGTTTCAATTTCTCTAATTTCTCTATTGTTTCCAATATATGACATCAATACAAATATAATTACTTTACTTCCCAGTGCCAACTATACACACTCTACTTAACTTTTGGGAATACATTATTAATATTCAATATCTCTTTTAGAAGGTTCATTCAAACAAAAACCAACTCAAAACACAATTGCCAATACTTTTGGGGCCGTAAGGTAGCAAATGGACGTTGGTTATCAATAGAAACATTAATTTTATTTTATTTATATTTTTATATGATCTATTAGTTATAAACAAACCTCATATTGAATAGGAAATTGTTAATATATTTACATAAAGTAGCAGATATAGTATTATAACACGTTTAAATACCTTAAGAAAATGCAATAAAATTACCAAGAGGGAAATATCAGTCAATGTACATGACTACTGTTTCAAAAACCGCATATTGCTGCTGATTTAGTAGAAACACGAATTTAGAACATCAATGGAACCAAAACTGGCACATTGAGTAGGTGGTAATATATAATTACAATATCAGCTGTTGGTGAAGGTTAATAAATATAAAGGGTGGACAAAAATGGAAACGTTTTCACAGCGCTAGTAAAACTTCACTTGTGAAAGTGAAATGTTGTACATGATCATAGTTATAAATAACGTACTTTTTGACACCATTGACGACATTTCGTCTTTTCAGGGGGATGGCCCACGAGGAGTTGAACGAAAATCTTCAATATAAGCCTAGGTCGGGTTTGGTATCAAATTAAAGGTCTATTCAATAGAAATTAATTGACGCAAACCGAACTCGGAAAGATTTATTCTTTCCAGAATAGCAGTCATTTGAATTTCAAAGTAACTAATTTGAACAATATTATTTCACCGCTATTTAACAGTTTCAGGTAAAACATTCTAATCAAAAATTATACTTTATGGAACACCATTACTCAAAAAAATTAATGTACTGTATCGTCTCGGTACCTTCCGACAGGTCCACAGGGCATACCGTAGATTCACTAACCCCGTATTCCAGGACCTGGGCGAGGGTATTGTACTGTATCATTTTGGTACCTTCCGACGGGTCCACAGGGCATACCGTAGATTTACTAACCTCGTATTCCAGGACCTGGGCGAGGGTAATATACTGTATCATCTCGGTACCTTGTGACAGGTCCACAGGGCATACCGTAGACTCACTAACCCCGTATTCTTGGACCTAGGTAGGGGTAATGTACTGTATCGTCTCGGTACCTTCCGACAGGTCCACAGGGCATACCGTAGATTCACTAACCCCGTATTCCAGGAGCTGGGCGAGGGTAATGTACTGTATCGTCTTGGTATCTTCTGACAGGTCCACAGGGCATACCGGAGACTCACTAAGCCCGTATTCCAGGATCTGGGTGAGGGTAATGTACTGTATCGTCTCGGTACCTTGTGACAGGTCCACAGGGCATACCGTAGACTCACTAACCCCGTATTCCAGGACCTGGGCGAGGGTAATGTACTGTATCGTCTCGGTACCTTCCGACGGGTCCACAGGGCATACCGTAGACTCACTAACCCCGTATTCCAGGACCTGGGCGAGGGTAATGTACTGTATCGTCTCGGTACCTTCTTACAGGTCCACAGGGCATACCAGAGACTCACTAAGCCCGTATTCCAGGACCTGGGCGAGGGTAATGTACTGTATCGTCTCGGTACCTTCTTACAGGTCCACAGGGCATACCGGAGACTCACTAAGCCCATATTCCAGGACCTGGCCGAGGGTATTGTACTGTATCGTCTCGGTACCTTACGACGGGTCCACATAGCATACCGTCTACTCACTAACCCCGTATTCCAGGACCTGGGCGAGGATATGGTACAGTATCGTCTCGTTACATTCCTACAGGTCCACAGGGTATACCAGAGACTAACTAAGCCCGTATTCCAGGACCTGGGTGAGGGTAATGTACTGTATCGTCTCGGTACCTTGTGACAGGTCCACAGGGCATACCGTAGACTCACTAACCCCGTATTACTGGACCTAGGTAGGAGTAATGTACTGTATCGTCTCGGTACCTTCCGACAGGTCCACAGGGCATACCGTAGATTCACTAACTCCGTATTCCAGGAGCTGGGCGAGGGTGTTGTACTGTATCGTCTTGGTATCTTCTGACAGGTCCACACGGCATAACGGAGACTCACTAAGTGGGCATATTCCAGGACCTGGGCGAGGGTAATGTACTGTATCGTCTCGGTACTTTCCAACAGGTCCACAGGGCATACCGTAGATTCACTAACCCCGTATTCCAGGACCTGGATGAGGGTAATGTACTGTATCGTCTCGGTACCTTCTGACAAGTCCACAGGGCATACCGTAGATTCACTAACCCCGTATTCCAGGACCTGGGCGAGGGTGTTGTACTGTATCGTCTCGGTACCTTCCGACAGGTCCACAGGGCATACCGTAGATTCACTAACCCCGTATTCCAGGAAAGGGCGAGGGTAATGTACTGTATCGTCTCGGTACCTTCCGACAGGTCCACAGGGCATACCGTAGACTCACTAACCCCGTATTCCAGGACCTGGGCGAGGGTAATGTACTGTATCGTCTCGGTACCTTCCGACAGGTCCACAGGGCATACCATAGACTCACTAACCCCGTATTCCAGGACCTGGGCGAGGGTCATGTACTGTATCGTCTCGGTACCTTCCGACAGGTCCACAGGGCATACCGTAGACTCACTAACCCCGTATTCCAGGACCTCGGCGAGGGTAATGTACTGTATCGTCACGGTACCTTCTGACAGGTCCACAGGGCATACCGTAGACTCACTAACCCCGTATTCAAGAACCTGGGCGAGGGTAATGTACTGTATCGTCTCGGTACCTTCTTACAGGTCCACAGGGCATACCGGAGACTCACTAAGCCCGTATTCCAGGACCTGGGCGAGGTTAATGTACTGTATCGTCTCGGTACCATCTTACAGGTCCACAGGTCATACCAGAGACTCACTAAGCCCGTATTCCAGGACCTGGGCGAGGGTAATGTACTGTATCGTCTCGGTACCTTCTTACAGGTCCACAGGGCATACCGGAGACTCACTAAGCCCGTATTCCAGGACCTGGCCGAGGGTATTGTACTGTATCGTCTCGGTACCTTATGACGGGTCCACAGGGCATACCGTAAACTCACTAACCCCGTATTCCAGGACCTGGGCGAGGGTAATGTACTGTATCGCCTCGTTACATTCCTACAGGTCCACAGGGCATACCGGAGACTCACTAAGCCCGTATTCCAGGACCTGGGCGAGGGTAATGTACTGTATCGCCTCGTTACATTCCTACAGGTCCACAGGGCATACCGTAGATTCACTAACCCCGTATTCCAGGACCTGGGCGAGGGTAATGTACTGTATCATCTCGGTACCTTCCGACAGGTCCACAGGGCATACCGTAGATTCACTAACCCCGTATTCCAGGAAAGGGCGAGGGTAATGTACTGTATCGTCTCGGTACCTTCCGACAGGTCCACAGGGCATACCGTAGATTCACTAACCCCGTATACCAGGACCTGGGCGAGGTTAATGTACTGTATCGTCTCGGTACCTTCCGACAGGTCCACAGGGCTTACCGTAGATTCACTAACCCCGTATTCCAGGATCTGGGCGAGGGTAATGTACTGTATCGTCTCGGTACCTTCTGACAGGTCATTAGGGCATACCGTAGATTCACTAACCCCGTATTCCAGGATCTGGGCGAGGGTAATGTACTGTATCGTCTCGGTACCTTCTGACAGGTCAACAGGGCATACCGTAGATTCACTAACCCCGTATTCCAGGATCTAGGCGAGGGTAATGTACTGTATTTCCTTCAACTATCACTAAGGAGGTGAAGTTTACTTTCAAGCAGTACTGAAATAGCTTTATTTTAAAATTGAAAACGAATGTCATTCCCAATACAGTGCGAATTAAAATATATTTTTATAAAAAAATTGTTCTGTCCTTGTTACAGTTGCATCTATTAAAGGTTTTGTATATTCGTATATTATTTGTAAGATGCTAAATGTAAACGTATTGTAATTTCAAAATGTGTAAATTTTACTAAAGTATGCAGAGTTTTTGTCTTAACGTTATTTAGAGTTCTAAATAACATAATGTTATGTTGTATATACAATATTGTTCGTAAGATTTGTGTAACATGTAATAAGATATATATCTAAGAAGCCCTACAGAATATTCTTGAATTAAAAAGTGTGGTTTAATCGCTTTTCTAAAACTTTTACGAAGGTTGAATGTATCTGACAATCAATTTTAAAATGTCTTTCTTTCTACATTTTTAATGTTTTGACTAGAAATTTTCTGTAGATTGTTTATCATGTATAATTTGTACTGTAAGAGTCAGTGGTTTACGGTAGTAAAAATGATGGCCAAAGGAAAGTAATGCGTTTACGTGTAACCACTGGAGTTTCTGACACGTATTTAGGTGTTACGCTCTGTAGCGTTCATGTAACAAATACTTTGTGAACGCGTATGAAAATTCAACTCCGCCAAGCTCCTCTACTATTAATAGTCTTGTACAACTCCGGCAGACCTGTGGCTGACCGCACCCCTTGCCATTTCCTAGGGGCTGAGGGTGAGAGCGACCTTGACAGACAAGCCTTGACTAAAAATTCAAACCGGTCGCCTACTGTGACGCTATCTGTCGTACAGCTAGAACTGCGTTATTTATCCTGAATCCGGCCGCCTCTTAATTGCTCCAATGTGATTATGGAAGACGTGATGTACATAAATCGATCATTATTTAAGGAATGTGTTAATTAAGAAATTATAATAATAATAAAATTAACAATAATGGCTTTATTGCAAAACATTGTGTACAAAGGGCAAATATAGGACTAAATAGTCCTCCCTTACTATTAACTATACACATATGAAGCACATTCAATTATTAGTCTTACTATTTTTATATGATGCTTTCAGTCGGGTTGAAGTAAAATATTAATTTCATTTATATTTACTGTGGGTAAGTAATGCAAGTAACATTATTTTAAGTACGATGCAAAACTATGAGATCGTATTTACATCTTAACAATATTCTTAAAATCATCTTTATGGCATATTGTTATAATTTACTTTATATATATATATATATATATATATATATATATATATATATATATATATATACATACATACATATATATATATATATATATATATATATGTGTGTGTCTAGCAAATACATTTGGCTATATAAATATGTATATTTAAAATACCTATAAGAAACCTCTTAAACTATTTATCACTTATTAACTAGACAGAAAGTAATCAAAATAATCTATAATCTTAACAATAGGTAAGCATTTAAATGCTACAATAACAGTGTATACACTTGTAACCCAGGATTTTTTATATTAAACTAATGAATGTATTATCTGTTTTGTATTTTCTATGTACAGCAAACTCAAACTTAAAATCAATTCGGATACGTAATTCGTTGTAAAAAAAAAAAAAAACTGAAGTACTGGTTTTCCCACAGGGAAGTTCAACCGATATTAATAATTAAATAAAATAGGAATAAATAAAATTGCTAAATATTTAACATATAAAAATCTTGGCAAATACATTGGTTTAATTTAAAATAAAAACGGGCTTTGGTAGTAGAAAAGTGACCCTTCTTGTATGGCTACAACATAGTACAGCTTCGTTTTCATGGAAACTTAATTACAAAGGACTACCGCTGAGTCGCAACTAGGATGTTCCCTCCACAACACAATACAACACCTCATTTGCATAGAAATTACCTTTCAGTTTCAGCTCAATATTAAGAGAGTAAAATTATTGTTACTTACAATTATGAAGGTTTGTAAGTTCATCTCTTACGTATTTTAATTTTGTTGTCAAAATAATGAGAGGCCAATGGTTAGAAGTTTAAATGGTTTTTATTAATAATTGTCTCCAATTAAGTAATGTGTATATTTAATAAAATATCAATTAGTATAGCACAAAATTGTAGGAATTACGAAGTTGTGAGACATCACACAACTAAATTGTCAACACCTTCCCTCACATAAGAAACAGCTCTCACTCTACGGCACTCCATGACATGTTCTTTAGGAGTCCATCCAGCTCGTAAATCGTGAATGTGCTAGCCAAATTACAAAGTTGTGAGACATCACACAGCTAAATTCTCAACACCTTCCCTCACATAAGACACAGCTCCCACTCTCTGGCACCCCATGACACGTTCTTTAGGAGTCCGTCCAGCTCATAGATCGTGAATGTGCTATCCAAATAACAAAGTTGTGAGACATCACACAACTAAATTATCAACACCTTCCCTCACATGAGACACAGCTCCCACTCTCCGGCACCCCATGACACGTTCTTTGGGAATCTGTCCAGCCTGTGGTTCATGAATGTGCTAGCCAAATTACAAAGTTGTAAGACATCACACAACTAATTTGTCAACATCTTCCCTCATATAAGACACAGCTGCCACTATCCGGCATCCAATGACACGTTCTTTGGGAGTCCGTCCTTTCTGTGTATCGTGAACGTGCTAGCCAAATTACAAAGTTGTGAGACATCACACAGCTAAATTCTCAATACCTTCCCTCACATAAGACACAGCTCCCACTCTCTGGCACCCCATGACACGTTCTTAAGGAGTCCGTCCAGCTCATAGATCGTGAATGTGCTAGCCAAATAACAAAGTTGTGAGACATCACACAACTAAATTATTAACACCTTCCCTCACATAAGACACAGCTCCCACTCTCCGGCACCCCATGACACGTTCTTTGGGAGTCTGTCCAGCCCGTGGATCGTGAATGTGCTAGCCAAACTTCAAAGTTGTGAGACATCACACAACTAAATTATCAACACCTTCCCTCACATAAGACACAGCTCCCACGCTCCGGCACCCCATGACACGTTCTTTGGGAGTCTGTCCAGCCTGTGGTTCATAAATGTTCTAGCCAAATTACAAAGTTGTAAGACATCACACAACTAATTTGTCAACATCTTCCTTCATATAAGACACATCTCCCACTCTCCGGTACCCTATGACTCGTTCTTTGGGAGTCCGTTAGCCCATGGATCGTGGATGTACTTTAGCCAAATCAATGACATAATATATGTATACTTTCACTTATATTTAATAAACTTGTGTTGGGTGCCCGTATGTACATTTCTAATTAGTTCTATTGTATCAATCTTGTGTTTGTTGCCAAAGGTTCTGTTCATTTACAGAGCGTTCATTCCTTTTTAGCTATTTTGTACTGAGATATAATTTCAATGTTTCAACGAAAGTATAATTAATTACTGCACACTTTAAAAAATAAAATGTCATCATAAGGTGACAGTTTCACAAACTTGCCGAGCTACCGCTGGGAAATCGACAACCAAAGTAGTAGCAATGCAATTTTACCGTCAGTGAACCAAAACATGCTTTTCTATTTCAACTTAACATTCTGTGTTTATTATTATATTGAGTAATAGAAAACGCAGTATGATTATTAAAAAAATAAGTGTTCTAGTGAAAAATAAATTGATATTTTGAGCTTTTTAATATATAATACTCAAGAAAGACATACAATATTTTACATATATAACTTTGATAAAAATATAAAGATAGCTAATTCTTTACAAATACAAATATTGACGTCTAAAACTGTAATATGTTAACACACCATGAATACTAAAAACACAATAACCAAGCTTCCACTGGCAGGACTCACGTCTAAAACTGTAATATGTTAATACAACATGAATACTAAATACATAATAACCAAGCTTCCACTGGCAGGACTGACGTATAAACTGTAATATGTTAACACACCATGAATACTAAATACATAATAACCAAGCTTCCACTGGCAGGACTGACGTATAAACTGTAATATGTTAATACAACATGAATACTAAATACATAATAACCAAGCTTCCACTGGCAGGACTGACGTATAAACTGTAATATGTTAACACACCATGAATAATAAACACATAATAACCATGCTTTCACTGGCAGGACTCACGTCTAAAACTGTAATATGTTAATACAACATGAATACTAAACACATATTAACCAAGCTTTCACTGGCAGGACTCACGTCTAAAACTGTAATATGTTAACAAACCATGAATACTAAACACATAATAACCAAGCTTCCACTGGCAGGACTGACGTACAAACTGTAATATGTTAACACACCATGAATACTAAATACATAATAACCAAGCTTCCACTGGCAGGACTGACGTACAAACTGTAATATGTTAACACACCATGAATACTAAACACATAATAACCATGCTTTCACTGGCAGGACTCACGTCTAAAACTGTAATATGTTAATACAACATGAATACTAAACACAAATTAACCATGCTTTCACTGGCAGGACTCACGTCTAAAACTGTAATATGTTAACAAACCATGAATACTAAATACATATTAACCATGCTTTCACTGGCAGGACTGACGCCTAAAACTGTAATATGTTAATACAACATGAATACTAAACACATATTAACCAAGCTTTCACTGGCAGGACTCACGTCTAAAACTGTAATATGTTAATACAACATGAATACTAAACACATATTAACCAAGCTTTCACTGGCAGGACTCACGTCTAAAACTGTAATATGTTAATACAACATGAATACTAAACACAAATTAACCATGCTTTCACTGGCAGGACTCACGTCTAAAACTGTAATATGTTAACAAACCATGAATACTAAATACATATTAACCATGCTTTCACTGGCAGGACTGACGTACAAACTGTAATATGTTAACACACCATGAATACTAAACACATAATAACCATGCTTTCACTGGCAGGACTCACGTCTAAAACTGTAATATGTTAATACAACATGAATACTAAACACAAATTAACCATGCTTTCACTGGCAGGACTCACGTCTAAAACTGTAATATGTTAACAAACCATAAATACTAAACACATAATAACCAAGCTTCCACTGGCAGGACTGACGTATAAAACTGTAATATGTTAACAAACCATGAATACTAAACACATAATAACCAAGCTTCCACTGGCAGGACTGACGTATAAACTGTAATATGTTAACACACCATGAATACTAAACACATAATAACCATGCTTTCACTGGCAGGACTGACGTATAAACTGTAATATGTTAACAAACCATGAATACTAAACACATATTAACCAAGCTTTCACTGGCAGGACTCACGTCTAAAACTGTAATATGTTAATACAACATGAATACTAAACACATATTAACCAAGCTTTCACTGGCAGGACTCACGTCTAAAACTGTAATATGTTAATACAACATGAATACTAAACACATATTAACCAAGCTTTCACTGGCAGGACTCACGTCTAAAACTGTAATATGTTAACAAACCATGAATACTAAACACATAATAACCAAGCTTCCACTGGCAGGACTGACGTACAAACTGTAATATGTTAACACACCATGAATACTAAACACATAATAACCATGCTTTCACTGGCAGGACTCACGTCTAAAACTGTAATATGTTAATACAACATGAATACTAAACACAAATTAACCATGCTTTCACTGGCAGGACTGACGTACAAACTGTAATATGTTAACAAACCATGAATACTAAACACATAATAACCAAGCTTCCACTGGCAGGACTGACGTATAAAACTGTAATATGTTAACAAACCATGAATACTAAACACATAATAACCAAGCTTCCACTGGCAGGACTGACGTATAAACTGTAATATGTTAACACACCATGAATACTAAACACATAATAACCATGCTTTCACTGGCAGGACTGACGTATAAACTGTAATATGTTAACAAACCATGAATACTAAACACATAATAACCAAGCTTCCACTGGCAGGACTGACGTATAAACTGTAATATGTTAACACACCATGAATACTAAACACATAATAACCATGCTTTCACTGGCAGGACTGACGTATAAACTGTAATATGTTAACAAACCATGAATACTAAACACATAATAACCATGCTTTCACTGGCAGGACTCACGTCTAAAACTGTAATATGTTAACAAACCATGAATACTAAACACATAATAACCAAGCTTCCACTGGCAGGACTGACGTCTAAAACTGTAATATGTTAACACACCATGAATACTAAACACATAATAACCATGATTTCACTAGCAGGACTGACGTATAAACTGTAATATGTTAACACACCATGAATACTAATAAATACAATGAATTCTAAACACATAATAACCATGCTTTCACTGGTAGTACTGACATCTAAAACTGTAATATGTTAACAAACTATGAATACTAAACACATAATAACCAAGCTTTCACTGTCAGGACTCACGTCTAAAACTGTAATATGTTAACAAACCATGAATACTAAACACATAATAACCAAGCTTCCACTGGCAGGACTGACGTACAAACTGTAATATGTTAACACACCATGAATACTAAACACATAATAACCATGCTTTCACTGGCAGGACTCACGTCTAAAACTGTAATATGTTAATACAACATGAATACTAAACACAAATTAACCATGCTTTCACTGGCAGGACTCACGTCTAAAACTGTAATATGTTAACAAACCATGAATACTAAACACATAATAACCAAGCTTCCACTGGCAGGACTGACGTATAAAACTGTAATATGTTAACAAACCATGAATACTAAACACATAATAACCAAGCTTCCACTGGCAGGACTGACGTATAAACTGTAATATGTTAACACACCATGAATACTAAACACATAATAACCATGCTTTCACTGGCAGGACTGACGTATAAACTGTAATATGTTAACAAACCATGAATACTAAACACATAATAACCAAGCTTCCACTGGCAGGACTGACGTATAAACTGTAATATGTTAACACACCATGAATACTAAACACATAATAACCATGCTTTCACTGGCAGGACTGACGTATAAACTGTAATATGTTAACAAACCATGAATACTAAACACATAATAACCATGCTTTCACTGGCAGGACTCACGTCTAAAACTGTAATATGTTAACAAACCATGAATACTAAACACATAATAACCAAGCTTCCACTGGCAGGACTGACGTATAAAACTGTAATATGTTAACAAACCATGAATACTAAACACATAATAACCAAGCTTCCACTGGCAGGACTGACGTATAAACTGTAATATGTTAACACACCATGAATACTAAACACATAATAACCATGCTTTCACTGGCAGGACTGACGTATAAACTGTAATATGTTAACAAACCATGAATACTAAACACATAATAACCAAGCTTCCACTGGCAGGACTGACGTATAAACTGTAATATGTTAACACACCATGAATACTAAACACATAATAACCAAGCTTCCACTGGCAGGACTGACGTATAAAACTGTAATATGTTAACAAACCATGAATACTAAACACATAATAACCAAGCTTCCACTGGCAGGACTGACGTATAAACTGTAATATGTTAACAAACCATGAATACTAAACACATAATAACCAAGCTTCCACTGGCAGGACTGACGTATAAACTGTAATATGTTAACACACCATGAATACTAAACACATAATAACCAAGCTTCCACTGGCAGGACTGACGTATAAACTGTAATATGTTAACACACCATGAATACTAAACACATAATAACCATGCTTTCACTGGCAGGACTGACGTATAAACTGTAATATGTTAACAAACCATGAATACTAAACACATAATAACCAAGCTTCCACTGGCAGGACTGACGTATAAACTGTAATATGTTAACACACCATGAATACTAAACACATAATAACCATGCTTTCACTGGCAGGACTGACGTATAAACTGTAATATGTTAACAAACCATGAATACTAAACACATAATAACCAAGCTTCCACTGGCAGGACTGACGTATAAACTGTAATATGTTAACACACCATGAATACTAAACACATAATAACCATGCTTTCACTGGCAGGACTGACGTATAAACTGTAATATGTTAACAAACCATGAATACTAAATACATATTAACCATGCTTCCACTGGCAGGACTGACGTATAAAACTGTAATATGTTAACAAACCATGAATACTAAACACATAATAACCAAGCTTCCACTGGCAGGACTGACGTATAAACTGTAATATGTTAACACACCATGAATACTAAACACATAATAACCATGCTTTCACTGGCAGGACTCACGTCTAAAACTGTAATATGTTAACAAACCATGAATACTAAATACATATTAACCATGCTTTCACTGCCAGGACTCACGTCTAAAACTGTAATATGTTAACAAACCATGAATACTAAATACATATTAACCATGCTTTCACTGGCAGGACTGACGCCTAAAACTGTAATATGTTAACAAACCATGAATACTAAACACATAATAACCATGCTTTCACTGGCAGGACTGACGCCTAAAACTGTAATATGTTAACAAACCATGAATACTAAACACATAATAACCATGCTTTCACTGGCAGGACTCACGTCTAAAACTGTAATATGTTAACAAACCATGAATACTAAATACATATTAACCATGCTTTCACTGGCAGGACTGACGCCTAAAACTGTAATATGTTAACAAACCATGAATAATAAATACATATTAACCATGCTTTCACTGGCAGGACTGACGCCTAAAACTGTAATATGTTAACAAACCATGAATAATAAATACATAATAACCATGCTTTCACTGGCAGGACTCACGTCTAAAACTGTAATATGTTAACAAACCATGAATACTAAATACATATTAACCATGCTTTCACTGGCAGGACTCACGTCTAAAACTGTAATATGTTAACAAACCATGAATACTAAATACATATTAACCATGCTTTCACTGGCAGGACTGACGCCTAAAACTGTAATATGTTAACACACCATGAATACTAAACACATAATAACCATGCTTTCACTGGCAGGACTCACGTCTAAAACTGTAATATGTTAACAAACCATGAATACTAAATACATATTAACCATGCTTTCACTGGCAGGACTGACGCCTAAAACTGTAATATGTTAACAAACCATGAATAATAAATACATAATAACCATGCTTTCACTGGCAGGACTCACGTCTAAAATTGTAATATGTTAACACACCATGAATACTAAACACATAATAACCATGCTTTCACTGGCAGGACTCACGTCTCAAACTGTAATATGTTAACAAACCATGAATACTAAACACATAATAACCATGCTTTCAACGGCAGGACTAACACCTAAAACTGTAATATGTTAATACACCATGAATACTAAACACATAATAACCATGCTTTCACTGGTAGTACTGACATCTAAAAATATAATATGTTAACAAACCATGAATACTAAACACATAATAACCATGCTTTCAACGGCAGGACTAACACCTAAAACTGTAATATGTTAATACACCATGAATACTAAACACATAATAACCATGCTTTCACTGGTAGTACTGACATCTAAAAATGTAATATGTTAACAAACCATGAATACTAAACACACAATAACCATGCTTTCACTGGCAGGACTCACGTCTAAAACTGTAATATGTTAACACACCATGAATACTAAACACATAATAACAATACTTTCACTGGCGAGACTGACGCCTAAAACTGTAATGTGTTAATACACCATGAATACTAAACACATAATAACCATGCTTTCACTGGTAGTACTGACATCTAAAACTGTAATATGTTAACAAACTATGAATACTAAACACATAATAACCATGCTTTCAACGGCAGGACTAACACCTAAAACTGTAATATGTTAATACACCATGAATACTAATAACATATTAACCATGCTTTCAACGGCAGGACTAACACCTAAAACTGTAATATGTTAATACACCATGAATACTAAACACACAATAACCATGCTTTCACTGGCAGGACTCACGTCTAAAATTGTAGTATGTTAACACACCATGAATACTAAACACACAATAACCATTCTTTCACTGGCAGGACTCACGTCTAAAATTGTAATATGTTAACACACCATGAATACTAAACACACAATAACCATGCTTTCACTGGCAGGACTCACGTCTAAAATTGTAATATGTTAACACACCATGAATACTAAACACACAATAACCATGCTTTCACTGGCTGGACTCACGTCTAAAATTGTAATACGTTAACACACCATGAATACTAAACACACAATAACCATGCTTCCACTGGAAGGACTCACGTCTAAAACTGTAATATGTTAACACACCATGAATACTAAACACACAATAACCATGCTTCCACTGGCATGACTGACGTATAAACTGTAATATGTTAACACACCATGAATACTAAACACATAATAACCATGCTTTCACTGGCAGGACTCACTTCTAAAACTGTAATATGTTAACACACCATGAATACTAAACACATATTAACCATGCTTTCACTGGCAGGACTCACGTCTAAAACTGTAATATGTTAACACACCATGAATACTAAACACACAATAACCATGCTTTCACTGGCAGGACTCACGTCTAAAACTGTAATATGTTAACAAACCATGAATACTAAATACATATTAACCATGCTTTCACTGGCAGGACTCACGTCTAAAACTGTAATATGTTAACAAACCATGAATACTAAACACATAATAACCATGCTTTCACTGGCAGGACTCACGTCTAAAACTGTAATGTGTTAACAAACCATGAATACTAAACACATAATAACCATACTTTCACTGGCAGGACTGCACGTCTAAAACTGTATTGTTTTAACACACCATGAATACTAAACACATAATAACCATGCTTTCACTGGTAGTACTGACATCTAAAACTGTAATATGTTAACAAACCATGAATACTAAACACATAATAACCATGCCTTCACTGGCAGGACTCACGTCTAAAACTGTAATGTGTTAACAAACCATGAATACTAAACACATAATAACCATGCTTTTACTGGCAGGACTCACGTCTAAAACTGTAATGTGTTAACACACCATGAATACTAAACACACAATAACCATGCTTTCAACGGCAGGACTCACGTCTCAAACTGTAATATGTTAATACACCATGAATACTAAACACATAATAACCATGCTTTCACTGGTAGTACTGACATCTAAAAATGTAATATGTTAACAAACCATGAATACTAAACACATAATAACCATGCTTTCACTGGCAGGACTGACGTTCAAAACTGTAATATGTTAACAAACCATGAATACTAAACACATAATAACCATGCTTTCACTGGCAGGACTCACGTCTAAAACTGTAATATGTCGACACACCATGAATACTAAACACATAATAACCATGCTTTCACTGGCAGGACTAACACCTAAAACTGTAATATGTTAACAAACCATGAATACTAAACACATAATAACCATGCTTTCACTGGCAAGACTAAAACCTAAAACTGTAATATGTTAATACACCATGAATACTAAACACATAATAACCATGCTTTCACTGGTAGTACTGACATCTAAAAATGTAATATGTTAACAAACCATGAATACTAAACACACAATAACCATGCTTTTACTGGCAGGACTCACGTCTAAATTTGTAATATGTTAACACACCATGAATACTAAACACACAATAACCATGCTTTCACTGGCAGGACTTACGTCTAAAATTGTAATATGTTAACACACCATGAATACTAAACACACAATAACCATGCTTCCACTGGCAGGACTCACGTCTAAAACTGTAATATGTTAACACACCATGAATACTAAACACACAATAACCATGCTTCCACTGGCAGGACTGACGTACAAACTGTAATATGTTAACACACCATGAATACTAAACACATAATAACCATGCTTTAACTGGCAGGACTCACGTCTAAAACTGTAATATGTTAACACACCATGAATACTAAACACACAATAACCATGCTTTCACTGGCAGGACTCACGTCTAAAACTGTAATATGTTAACAAACCATGAATACTAAACACATATTAACTATGCTTCCACTGGCAGGACTCACGTCTAAAACTGTAATATGTTAACAAACCATGAACACTAAATACATAATAACCATGCTTTCACTGGCAGGACTTACGTCTAAAACTCTAATATTTTAACAAACCATGAATACTAAATACATAATAACCATGCTTTCACTGGCAGGACTCACGTCTAAAAGTGTAATGTGTTAACAAACCATGAATACTAAACACATAATAACCATACTTTCACTGGCAAGACTGACGCCTAAAACTGTATTGTGTTAATACACCATGAATACTAAACACATAATAACCATGCTTTCAACGGCAGGACTAACACCTAGAACTGTAATATGTTAATACAACATGAATACTAAACACATAATAACCATGCTTTCACTGGTAGTACTGACATCTAAAAATGTAATATGTTAACAAACCATGAATACTAAACACATAACAACCATGCTTTCACTGGCAGGACTGACGTATAAAACTGTAATATGTTAACAAACCATGAATACTAAACACATAACAACCATGCTTTCACTGGCAGGACTGACGTATAAAACTGTAATATGTTAACAAACCATGAATACTAAACACATAACAACCATGCTTTCACTGGCAGGACTCACGTCTAAAAGTGTAATGTGTTAACAAACCATGAATACTAAACACATAATAACCATACTTTCACTGGCAAGACTGACGCCTAAAACTGTATTGTGTTAATACACCATGAATACTAAACACATAATAACCATGCTTTCAACGGCAGGACTAACACCTAAAACTGTAATATGTTAATACACCATGGATACTAAACACATAATAACTATGCTTTCACTGGTAGTACTGACATCTAAAAATGTAATATGTTAACAAACCATGAATACTAAACACATAATAACCATGCTTTCACTGGCAAGACTAACACCTAAAACTGTAATATGTTAATACACCATGAATACTAAACACATAATAACCATGCTTTCACTGGTAGTACTGACATCTAAAAATGTAATATGTTAACAAACCATGAATACTAAACACATAATAACCATGCTTTCAACGGCAGGACTAACGTCGGCATTTTATTTACTCTGTCCAAAGAGGTTTAGAAATCTTCACAAAGGTTTTAAAAATATGAAGTGCAGAGTATTGATTACAGAAGACTTCTAAGATGAATAACATTTTTTATAATAAGATTGTTATAAATTATAAACTCAAACTTATCCCAGACTAATTATTATTTTAATTATTAATTTCTAAGACGCCGACCGTAGAGATGTCGAACATGAGTTGTGAATGAGTGTGATAAGTGTAGATTAACGAGTGTAGTCAATGTTACTGTCTGAATTTGACTTGGCTCAGAAAGGACTATTTATTAATAGCACAATAGCCAGGGCAACTATGGGACCTACAGCTTTACGTAGAATCCGAACCACGTAGTGTTGGACAACTAATTTTTCAGGGAAGTGACAAGCCAAATATTCGGTTATCTTCCCAATACAACATCTGAATCGTAACTACCATTCAACATGGACACCCCAGACTTCTCTAGTAGTGTCCACGTTGATGGTAATGATTAAAAAATAGTAATTATTGTTATTTACACTCAGTGGTGATAAATCAGATGTCAAATTTTATATTAACTTAATAAGTAATTCCTGTTGTAATCAAATCTAAAAAAAATATATAACTAAATTATTCTTCGCACGTGATAAATACATGTAAATTTTACCCAGCACCTCGATGATTTTTTATTATACATTTCGTGAACAGTTAATGTACAATAATTCATGTTGAGCTTACAACATTTACCTCTATTATAATTTAGTTATCCTTGTTTTAAGAATAATTATCTAAACGAAAAACTTTAATTTTTATGTCTATAATAGAAAATGCTTCAATTCTTAATTTTTGAGTGCGATTGGTAAAATTGAAGAAATTCAATCTTTGTATTTTTCAACTATGATTTTCTAATCTGTTGGATTATTTTCTAAATTTTTTATTTGATTAGATAGTAAACAAACCTTTTTTGTGCTATTATGTTGTAACTTAATGATCGTATATCGTATATCAATTAATGTGTTGGCTAGTTGTGCGACATAATTTTGTCATTCCACACAAAAGTAAATTGAAATAAATTATTGAAATAACAATTAACCAGTAAGTTTAGAAATAGTATGAATAAGTACTTTGAATGTAGCCTTTTTGAAACTAGTAACTATTCTAAATAGTTCTAAAGTCGTAAAATATTTTACGACTTTATATTTTTGACGTACACGACTGATGAGCATTCACTTTGAACTTTAAATTACGTTTAGTCATATTTTAAGATTCATATTTTAATGCATTTCAAATAAAATATATAAATGTTAAATACAAAACAATAGTTAATATTAGAACTTAGGCTTAAGCGGCCGGTGTCATAACTAGAATCTATAGTTTTCGGTGACAACCGCGTCAAGGTACTATCTACAATATTTACAAGATGACCAGACGTTTCATCTGGTTGATAATTTATTGACAAAAAAAAAAATTACGGTGGCTCCTGTACGTTGACATACCCGCCCGCCCATACACATACAGTGGCATTGACCCACCCGCCCGCCCATACACATACAATGGCATTGACCCACCCGCCCACCCATACACATACAGTGACATTGACCCACCCGCCCACCGATACACATAAGTAGTGTAATTTGCCGGTGCTGGCTCACATAAATCAAATGGTTTGACAGGTGAGTTTTGTGACGTCACGGTGACGTCACGGTGACGTCACAATGACGTCATGGTGACGTAGGTTAGTACGTCACAGGGATAATTTGTGGGTCAAGGTCATTTGTGTGTTTTTTGAAAAAGGCTTCTTGGACAGAACGACTGTTCTGTCCAAGAAGCCTTTTTCTTTTACTTTATTTAAAATATTACAAATTTTTACAATATGTACATCTTACAGACTAAACCTACAGTAATAAACTACTTAGTGCTGGCTCAGGATCTGGGTGATGTGTTCTCCTTGTCTGAGTCGTCTTTGAGTACATCAACCCCGAAGTCCGCTGTAGAGCTTGCAACTTCTTCACTTCCCATCACCTGCCTCAGTACTGCATTATACAACTCCTCCCCACACTCGTCAGCTCCGATGCGGTCTAGTAACCTAAGGAAGTCGTCTTCGCGATGTAACACATCGCTACAAATGCAATAAATAGGCCCGAAAGTTGTCTCAGGGTTCGACCACATAGCAGTGAGTGAAATGTTGACCGTACTTTGTAACTTTGGATTCAGTACAATTCATTCGAATCTTAGTACGCTCAATACTCTGCGCTATTGCACCCATAGCGTTCAACTTTTCCAGCGCCTCAGAACTCCAAGAAGATTTTGCCAACCTGACGTTAAGCAACACCAGCTCCATATTTGTGTTCATATTGAATGTGATTGCTTCGACTGCTGGCGTGCAAGTGATGTTAGAAAGCAGCGAACTGTAATATATAAGAGAAAATCATGGTGGGGGTAACATCATGTGGTGGGGGTTGCATTAATCCTCCTAGCGTGTTAAATTTCGTCTAAAGTCTAAAATCCTCGTCATATATATACTATAAGCCCCCTGTCATTCCACAGATCTCATCCATAATTGCTTTACTCGTACCACTGGTTCTTCATCCTTTTTCTTCTCAACTTCTGAGTCATCACCTTTTATATATCCAATCAATCGTCTATACAAATCTTCTCCGCATTCACTGGGGCCAAGTCTTTCAAACAATTTAACAAATTTGTATTCATCATATTTTATGCGGCTGCAAACGCAGCAATCAGGGCCTACATTTGTATCGGGATTTGCCCAAAGACATTCAATAAAATGTACACCATATCTAGAGATGGTCACCTCAGTACACTTAAAGCGTTTCTTCCTGTCCTCAATGTTCTGGGCTAACTCAGCCATCATGTTAAGAACACTTTTACACTGTGGAGACCAGGTGCGTTTGCAGAACCGTAATTCAAACATAATCATCACCATGTTGGTATTCATTTTTGGTTTTGTAGTATGTGACCGACACAGTTGAATGTAGAAAATGGAATGATTGTAAAATGAACGTGCACTTCCTTTTATACCTCAAAGTGATGGAGTGACGTCATGCGGTCTTTTTGCCTTATGTGGTCTTCTGACTCATCTTCTTCCAATATCTTTTTATTAAGTATTTTATCCCAATCCAAATAGTTTGTGTTTGTTATACCTAGCTCAGCAGACTTCCCTGAAGATCGATGAATATAATCAAATATTGCTGAAGATAACCGTTCCAATTGTCCCTCATGATGCGTGATATATCTTGCAACATAATCTTTTAACACCTTTACATTAACGGCGTCATTATCATCTTTGGAATTACCTACATGAACAATTCTATAATCTTTAGCATCATAATGACTCTTAGCTTCAAATGTTCTGATTAAACCTAACTGCTTTAGTGATCGTAAATTGACAGCTTCCCCGTCATAAGTAGGGTCTTGGACATTGCTCAATTTTTTATTATCAAACGTCCAATGGTCAATATGCTGTCTTGGAGTGTTTAATAATACATATTTCATATTAACAGCATCTGTAGGTAAAACGGGATTACCAAGGTTTCTAAGCAATTTCCCTTCTATATCAATATCTCCATCAGGATGAGTCCTTTTTAAGGACGACCTTTTAACAAAACCCATAGTTGCAGCATCCGAATTTAAGACTGGATCACGCAACTCTCTTATAAATTTGTTATTAGCTGAAAATTGCATGTCAGAAGTCCTTTTTAAACTATAATTCCGTACAAATTGCATATTTGCTGCATCACTCTGTAGAAGGGGTGTGGAAACATTTCTAATAGTTCTGTTTTTAGCATCATAATGATCGTTTACATCTGATAATGATAGACAATTCTTTTGCACATAAGCGGCATTTACTGCGTTATGGGCCTCAGACTGGGTCTTTGCTACACTCTGATCAAATCGACCAAACTTGTCCACACTCATACTGACACTACAATCTTTCTATTGGAACAAGCTGTTTTATACAAGACAGAAAGTAGGTCAAGGTCACCCAAACGAGTTTTTAAAAAAGTAAAGTTTATTTCCACAATTACAATCATGTCTTATCACTAAAAAATACAAAAGTCTTATAACTATTGACTAGATGATGAAAGGTGAAGAGAGAGTTCTGTAGAATTGTTCCCACTCACACCATGGGAGATGAGATAGAGCGCTCCTGGCTGAATATTCCTCACGTCTTCATTCTGCAGTAGATGTACAAAGCGTTTTGGTAGGAAGACTTGAAACTTGGGTTCATCACCTGGAACGTATGGTGCATCACTTAATGCAACTAATACTGCGTCACCGACAGCTGTATCAATCTTTCTAATGTGGTGAATGATGTAGTGCTTGTGCTCTTTGAGTTCTGAGCACCTTTTCGTTAGCAGCACCGAAGATTTGGATTGAGCATTGAATTGCTCAACCAACGTTTGAAGGTACTGTGGAGATGCCATCTGAAGCTGATGTAGATGTTTCCTCTGTAAAGTCAGAGTAATACTGATGCATTGTCAGTGGTGTTGTGGTGTATATATACCCTCCAATATCCCCACCACTGCAACAATCTAACGGATCTTGTAAAAACCCCACCAAACGCTTAGCTTTCTTCAACGCACAATTGACATACATATGTGCATGGTTTTGAACGGAAATACATGCTATATCTCTATGTAGTTTAAAAGCTTTATCAATAGCTGTATTATAAACATTTCCAGACGTAAACAATTGAATCCAATTACGCTTTTCTGCTCCTGTGGTATAAAATGTTTTAAACTTTGAACAGAAGTGGTACATAATGTTATCTAGGGTGTCATAATCGCTAAAACCTTCTTCCCATTTGATGTGATGATAATTATTTGTTAACCATCTGTTTGTAATCTTCGCTCTTTTACTTAATGTTTTGAAGTCAAATGGCGGTTTAAATAAAAATATATAGTCAACTCCATTATTTATATCAATAAAAACCAACTCTTTGATAATATACTTTTTATCATCTCCTATAAAAGCCTGGAATTCTACCACACAAGGGTTCTCCTTAATAATGTGAACATTTTCGCTGAATCTAACTGAAGCTGAGTGTATATTGTTACTCATTGTAACAACAAAGTGAACTGGTTTCCGCACCACGGTAGATACGTTTTATATCATGCCGTACAGTTCCCGGCGCGTTGGTGTTTATTTAACGTGGGCACCATCCCCAGATAGGCCTACTCCCACAGATACAAGTATGACACTTTACTCTGAAAGGTTCTCCTTTGAATACATATGTTCATTCTGCGGGTCTTGTTTGTCAGGCTTAGTTATATAATCTCTTAAACCTCGCCACACTTCAACTTCGTAAGGGATTCTGTTAAAGATGGATGTGTCGATAGGACTATAGAGTATAGGTACATCAGGTTGTGTTTCCATTGTATGTATTAAATAATCTTGAAGAATTGGTTCTGAAAATGCTAATTGCTTTACATATCTGGTTACAGGTGAAGCAATGGCATTTAAAATAAAGAATTCTTGCTGCGTTAATTGTAGTTTATCTTCGTGTTTGCTTAAGTTTCTTATTCGTACTTGCTGGTCTCCACGTTGCTTAACACGTTCACTGCTGAAATCGCCCACCATTGTGCATGCCCCAGGCTGAAATATAATAAATTTTTATTTAACTTATAAATAGTCCCATTGTAGCCAGAGTAGTGTCAGAAGGTGTCCAGGTATGGAATTAGGCCAATTCCATTGACGTCATTTCCGGTGCGTTGATCAACGTTGTCCGCCTGGGGCGCCGGTAAGCGTTACTCAGCTGGCAATTGTTGACAATTTTCTACAGTCCCATTATTGATAATTGCATAACAGAATAAATAAACAGTTTTACAACAACAAAAAAAACTTCTTCTGTCGAAAAAATAATGTTTAGTCACGATAATAATAAGTTCGCGCACAATGTTATCGAATGGCATGAGAATGTACAGTTAGTCCTAATAATGTATGGTAATATAAAAAATGGGTATACTAAAAATAAAAAAACTATTTACAACACTTCCCACCGCCATTGTTACACTATATTTCACTCATGAATGTCCTCGTGGAACTTGTCGAAAACTATCATCCATTGCACAAACATTACTTATAACAATCCTAAAAAACACTAAAACGTAGAACTGGTACCACAAACACAAAAATGGTGGTATCCAAAAACGAAGTACATCGAAATGTTCACAAAGACCGGCACAACAAGCGACGAGCGACACAACGTTCCCGGGCAATGGCTAACCTCACACGGAGTCAATATATTTCAAGGACTGTAGGATCATTGTACAACGCTGCCCGCCACACGTGCTACTGCGGCGCATCGTTGATCAACGTCGCCCGCATTCAACGTGTTAACAACATCAATCTCAATGTCACTATCCAACAATCTTACATTAGTTTTTCGCCCGATTATATTGTTGGCTAAATAGCATTCAATTAGGTGTAAATGTTTAACAAATGAGTCCCAAGCCGTCTCTGAAAACTGGACAGATTTTGGTCCATGGTGTAAGATAACAGTAGGTAAATATCCCAAAGACTTAACAAGACCTGCAGATAAACATTTACTCATACAAGTCGATATAGGGTACATAACTCGGAGAAAAACTTCTGCTAAAAGCGTAATCGGAGCTTCATGTTCAATCTTCCTTTTCTTCTTGTTTATAACCTTTGCGTTTTGCTCCTCTGCTTCAACGGTTGTCGACTCTTCCATTCCATTATCCAATAATGGTGTCTCTGAAGTATCACTCATGGTGGATGTGCAGTGTTGTCTCTATCACAGCTCGTGACTAACTAAAAATGTATGCACAGTTCAGCTATTTATACCCTCTTTAGAGAATAAAGAACAATTTTAAATCTTTTCCTACAATACCATTTTAACAACTCCTGTTAAAGGCGTATATGTCACGATCTTGTCATGTAGAATCAAACAGTACGCACTTGTATTGTTCGGGACATTGGCTTCAAACTCAAGTTCTAACTTTATATCAACACTAGACGATTTTACAGATTCATTTTGTTTAGAACAATCTATGACTACAATAGGCGCTATGGAATTGAATTCTTCAGGAGACAACAGTGGAGTGTTTACTTTACCATAATATGAGTTCTGGAACCGTGCGTACATTTCATACAACACACTATATCTCTTCTTATCAAAGGAAATGTGTAAGTTGTCATATGGGAAAAATTGTGAATTTAAAAACAGTTTACAATTTGTCAACTTGCAATGATCAAATTGTCCTGCGTTAGCTGTGATGTTGTTTCTTCGATTAGTTTGCATGCCAAATATTACATATCTAGGCTTTTCTAAATGAGTTGATGTCTTTACAGTCCATGAGTGTCGTTGCGTTGCAGGGAGAATTGGATATTCATGCAATTCCCAACTTCTGAAAGGTAGAACAATGTCACGATCCGCCTTCAGCTGTTTTAGCAAAGTAATTCTATGAGTATCTGATAGTCTTAGGTGCGGTACTCTCCATACAACTTTCTGTAGGGTTAAGCTCCATTCTAAGTTGTCATTGGTAGCGCCTGCAGGGGCTACAATTGCATCTTTATCGTTTGGTGCGCGTAAAAGCACTAATTCTTGTTTAACGTTGATGATTATTCGTTTGTAGTCTTCAGCAAAACCTAGCAGAAGTTTTAGTGGTATATGAAAATCAAAACTCCCATCACTGTTTGGCGCAATACTTTCCTTTTTCGGTGCAATCCATCCTGCTACTTGCAGAAAGCAGCTTTCATTCGGAGCTATAGATGTTAATCCTTTCAATGTTGTGGCAATACCAACTTTTTTAGTAGAGTCAACAGTAACACCTGATAATTCATACCTGATTTCATCAAACAAATAGGCTATAGGATTATTGATAAAAGGTACAGTACTTCCAGTCGTTATTCCATCCTTCTTGGTAATTTTCCCTTCGACATAGAGATAGCTCTCTGATGGTAGAGTGTAGATGTCTTGTTGCTGAATAGGGATACGAATTTCATCATTATTGTTTAATTTCGATGAAGCGTAAGGGTTGTGTGTATGATACTCCTTCTCCCAAAGGCTCTCGTCGAATGTTGGACCGTGGGTTATATCCAGAATATCCATAGTCTTTTATTTTAAATCCTAAATCTTCAAGAAATTGACGATTATCACTTGTTAACTCGTCAGCTGTCAATGAGCTACTGGCTCTATTAATACTTGATCCCGTCTTTTTAAAAGATAATCCCATTTAATTATTTTTACACGTTTACTTTTAAATGAATCCTGACAGTAATAGTCTCTTCTCTAAAGTCAATAGCGTTTCCGTCTTGATCCACTATGTCCAGGACGATGTCTGAGACGTAACTGGTGTTCAGCGGCAAGTACACGAGATTATTAGGTTTCTCAATAATTTTAAAACCTGGTGGAACGGATGGGTAGAAAGTATGCAATATGTGACTATTTTCTCCATTTTTGTATGATCCTTGTACAATATTGCATACAACATTGATAGCGTTTACCTTTAGAATATTCACAGTGTTTTCACCGGTGTACCGCTCATTCGGTTTTAGCATTGGCGTTGATTTAGGAAAACCTAATAAACCGCCAATTGAATGTTCCTTGCTAAAATCTATAAAATATTTGGATTTTATCTCCGTTTTTAAAGTGTTGTTGTTGCCTGTAATTGAAATGTTTTCTTTACCAAGCTTTTCTTGTAACATTTTATTTATATCATCTATCTCATATGAACCTGTTGGTAATTGCAATTCTTCAAGTTTCATTACCTTTCCATTGTTGTCAACACTTTTAGAGTAATGAAGTTTATTATTAACGTTTTCTGTTATGTTTGGAATAGAGTTGTACGTTGTAAAATCCAGCAGTGCTGCTTCCCACAATTTACCTTTTTGCAATCTTAACGCAGGAAAAAGTACACTGCGCAATGTTGATGAATTCCCTGTAAAGGACACTGTATACGAAGACATCTTAAAGCTGACTAACACTTGTAGCTAAGAACTCTAAACATAAATGTCCACAAATAGATGTATCTGACGGTTGTTGTCTTGTGTAATTGTAGTATATATGATCAGCGGGGTTAAAGTAATGTACAAGTTCTTTCGGAGGTGGGAGGTTTCCAAAACTGTCATAGTAGAATACAGTCTTACCAAGTTTTTTGTAACATACCCAATGGGTTCCAGGTCCTTCACTATTATCAAGATTGACAACACCGGTTTCATTAACTTTAATATCTCGTGGTAGGTTGTCTTTCATAAAAACACCTCTAAAGAATGGTATTTTTAAACAAGCTGCATACTGTAGTAAGGCTTTATTACTTAACGCTTGATTTGGTAATATTAGCTTTTCCTTATTGTTTAGTACACACGGTATGGTTTTAAATAAAGACCGTTTCCCTTTTTTAACATGGACCATATTGAAGTCTTCCTACTGTTCCTCTTCTTAGCGTTCCTTTTCTTTCCCCTGCTTAAAGCACCACCAACAGATTTCTGCGACCGCTTTCTACTTTTCTTTTTACCACCACCAAACGATGTTTTCCCTTTCATAGCTGCTGCCACCGCTAAAGCTGCTGCTCTTTCACCAACACTAGCGTCTATTGATTTCACTCTATTCCAAGCTTTTTCTGTTAGGATTTTGTCTGCCACTGTTCTATTAGCAGAATCGTTAAACTTTGAGTATGCTATATCGTGTTCTCTGCACGCTTGATCCAATTTATTTATTCCGGTATCTCCTCGGGCTAGTCTTTTTTGTAGTTTTGTTCCTGGTCCGCAGTATTGATAACCTCCTGGAAGATGAAGCTCTATGGGTAGTGCGTCTATCGCAGTGTTGACAATTGCTCCAACAGGTATATTTTTCAAAGGATTAAATATACGGGATAAAGTTGAAGATACTACTCCTCCACCTTTTCTAACGAGATGTATATCACGACTAATCCTTGATCGTCTTCTCATGTCTATTTATAGCAGAGTACTGACAGTGCATATAAAAAATACTCTTAATATATATTTGTTATTCTATAACACCTTTATTCCTAAGTTCTGCAGTTAATGCCACCCATTCGTTATCGAGACCCGTATGGCCAGCTTCCATCGCTTCGTACAATAATCTCATACGTGTTACTAGTTTGTTTATATTGTTGTAGTAAATAATGTTTGTACTATAAACATTTTTCAATAAACCTTCACCAGTTTTATTTCTTTTAGAGGGAATATTCACTTTTTCAGTAGAAGTTGCTTTTCGTTTTAACTGACTACGTCTGGGTAAAAATAGTTGAGATATTATATTTTTATACTTTAAAGATACATTTTTATGTAAAGGAGCGTCTGGAGCGTAAGATTTACGATGTGCATTAGTATGTTGACAAATTTCTCTAAATGTATTTAAATCTGTTCTTGTATAGTTCTCTGGCTTGGATTTAAATATTAATTCAAATAAACCTTTAGTTCCTTTGTATTTATTTTCCCCAATCAATATGTTATCTTTTTCATCGACGTTTAAGTTTTTATTTCCTATCTTTAAACCATCCTCATCAAGTCGAGCACCATAGAAATGATATTTTTTTGTTACAGGTGTTGAATGCAGCATTTTCAGTAAATATTTTCTTCCTAGAACACCTGTTAATGCTATATCTAATCCTAACTTGCTAATGTTGGAAGGAGGAATATCGCTTTCTTCCCCTTCTTCTTCTGTTTGTTCGCTATCGTCTGCTCTTTTAGTTACCTCAGTAGGGTCTGTTAAGGCATCTTCTTCTTCATCTATCACGCTCTGATCCCTATCCTCATCGGTTGTTTCAGATTCTTCATTTTTAATTTCATCACTCTCATACTTTTCATACTTTGGTACTGGTAATATTAAATCACCATCTGTAGGAGGATTTGCTTGACTTACTCCTTGAACTAGTTCCTTAAGGGGCTGGATCACTGGTTTAAAGGTTGTTTCCAAATATTTCTCCCTCTCACTTATACCCATTCTCAAAGCTCTGTTTTTCTGGCGAATAGAATCACTTAGCGCATTTATCTCTTTTAACAGTCTTTCTTGCTCATCCATGTTAACAGTAGGAGTAAACGGTAGTAAATGAGAACACTTTTGTCAAAGATTATTGTAATATTGCATACTTATCAAACCCTATGCGATATCGTCCACTTTTAAGTTCACGATCTTTATCTATCACAACAAATCCGTAAATATCTTCCCACGCTCTTCCACATAACTCTTTGAACTTGTTATAAATCATGTCTGCACCAACGTGGTCGTTATATACATGCTTCAGATTTGTATCATCTTGTTTGAACAATATCAAAAGGTTGACATTATCGCGTATAAGCTGTTTAGGTATCTTACTGTATGTTTGACCTATGTAAATACAATCTATTTTATTGTGTCTCCCCATTGAGAAATAGCTTCTAATTGTATCATGGTTTTCACAAGACACATCATCAAATATAAAGATTGAATAAGGTTTAGCTTGAGATGGTTGCATTATTTTTTCGTTACTATCGTATTCATACATACTTACATCAGGTATTTCAGAAAGTATTTTGCGCAACAATTGATACTTTGGTTGTTGCAAGGACTTGCTAAAAATATATAAGTTGTTAAACCTTAATCCGTTTGGATTTGTGATGAGGTTAAATACAACATTAGTTTTTCCGCAATTGGATGGTCCAGTGACTAAACATCTAACAGTATCAGGCAGCAATGGACCGTGCTTTCCCACTATGGTAGTAACTTTGTCTACTGTTAGATTATCTATGTTATTTACATTGAAATGTTCCTCAAATTGAACTATCTCCATCGTATTCAAGGTTTCTGATTACACTGCTGTGTTTAACCTAAACCAAATCCTTTTTATCAATCCAAGAATCCTGACTTTTATTAAACCCCAGCCATCGCACTAACAGCTTATCCTTCTTCCTTTTCAGTACCTTTTCTACTAAGTAAACATCACCAACAAAAGACTTTAACAATTCATGACCGTAGAAACCTCCTTCTAAAATCTCTCCTTTATTATCCTTTAAAATTATGTTTCCGGATGTGTTGGTTGTACTCGATGGATTGTAAAGACTTCATTCGTCCAATTTGGTAAATACTTTTTATCGAAAACACCTTTATACTTACTTATGCGTACTTTATCTCCGACATTGTAAGTTTTTGGTTTTCTTTTATCGTCCTTAGGTTTGGTGTTCTTTTTAATAATTTTTAATACTTCTTCTTCATTTTCCTTACTTACTTCAACTGGTTTCATTCCTATAGTTCTGTGGAAGGTGTTATTGTAGTCGCTAATTGAAGAGCTAAGTGGATGAAGGGGGTATGTGACGAAATCTAAGTTTTGAGATATCAGCGCTTAAAGTTTTTAACTGTCTACTTTTACCGTAGGCAAATATTTCATATTTTTTAGTTATATTTCTTTTACTACAAGTACATAGTTTTAACTAATAATAGTATTAATTTTTTAAAATTTTATTTAGTACATAATTTTTAATAAAAAAAGTACATACCTCCTTCTTTCACAAATTATTGATTTAGACTTGATAATGAATAGAATGGATGAAGGGGTTATGTTAATCAAAATCACTGATTTTGCCAGTAATACACAATATTATTTATTTCAAACAACTCTTTTGCAACATAAAGCATCAAGTTACTGATAGTCACTCAAGATTTGCTGATACCACCACTTATGATGGTCTGGAATGAAGATCAGCTGCTCTTTCAGGTTTTCTACTTTAGGTTGCTTCAAAGAACCTGTTTTTCTCATCAATCGTGGTATGGTGATCGGTTCCTCCAGTTTTGGCTCTTCATGCAATTTGTGGTAGATGTTCACCTTCTGGAAAGGTGTGTATTCATCGTAGTTGGTTTTGAACAGATAAGATCCGTATTCCTCAACCCGTATCCATTTGATACTGTCACGAAAGTAAACTTTGTTCTTGTTTTCATCTTTCTTTCTGTTGTACAATTTCATGTCACGCTCAAGAGAATCAGTTGCTCTAAAATGCTGAGTCATGTCAATGATTTTGTTTTTGGAACATGATTTGACAATGATCTCTCGATACTCATCAGGGGAGTATATGTTTTGATGTTTGCGCAGGTTTTTTTCAATACGGCCAAAATCCCGATCTGAATCAAGGTAGGTGTGGCCAACCTCTGGGAATTTATGGTCTATCACCTTGAAAACTCCTTTTTGAATAAGGTATTGGTACAAGCAAACCAAAAGGAAGTTTTTGTTCTGACCAGAACATGAGTCTGACCAGATGATGAGGTGGTCTTTCTCTTTTACAGCTTCTTCTAGCTCTAAAAATGTAAGAAGGCAGCTTAATATTTCTGAGCTTCCTCTTGAAGCTTGATCTTCAGTCCAGCAACAAAAAACTGCTTTGTCTCCTTTTTTGGTAGTTAAATGAACACCAAAATTGTACATCCACAGTTGCCGCAAGTAAAATGCTTTAGACGTGCTCAGCCTAGGTAGTGGCATCGTCTGTTGCAAATCTATTGTCATGTAAGCCAAATTTTCCGAACTTTTGGCCTTCTCCCGATCAGCTTTTAACGCATCATACGCTTCCTGATAGTTTGCAACATGCTCATCATTAGAATCTCCAGCATCACACGTGCTGCACGTGTCGCTTTTAGGGTAGCCGAATGACAGATTGAATTCAGAAACAAACACGTTTCTATATGTACATTCTTTGATATGGAAGTTGGGAGCAACATTGTCTTGGGTACACTTTTCCAAATACAGTTTATGCATTTTTGCAATCGATAACAAAGGTGAAAGGTACTTTTTGTTAATATTTTTGGTTCGAGAGTAGTGCGACTCTTCGGCTGGAAATTGGGCAATGTGTTGTTTGACATACTCTCTGACTTGATCAGGAAGCTTATGTGGCCTGTTCTTGTGTTTGCCTTTTTTATCCAACTCAGGGGCAGATCGCCCAGCCTTTATAGACTTTTGGATTAAATCTATCTTTTTCAAACTTATACAAAAGAGATTAGCAAAAGCAGTTTTGCAAACAAATGTCTGTTTTCCATCAAAGGTTATTACATATTTAAACGATGCTGATTTGTGTTTTATGGCACCTTTCCTTGATCTGCTAACAGGGTGTATCTTAATGGAACCAAACAACAATGAATTCTTTGCATTTATGTCCAACTTGTAAAATTGATTAAAAATGCTTTTTCGATCAGCAACTGTAAACGCTTCATTACATTTTAATCGACATTTCTTCTTACATAATATTTCTTGTGTATGAAAAGACTTAGCTTGCACTTCTCTTCCTTTGTAGTCTGTATACGCTTCTCCTTTCTGCCTTGCGATTGCAGCTTTACGTTTTGCCCACTCATCAGGATTTCTTTTCCGCTTTCTTGACGACTTGTCTCTCGGTGAAAAGTGTTTCTTCTTTGTAGCAGGCCTAAATGTTTGGCTTGGTATCGGCTGCCTTGGTCCCTGGTTAAAGAGGATGGCATTCATTCTTATTCTATTGCTATTGTTTTCATCGTCATCACTCGGTCCCACAAAATCGTCTTCTTCTTCAGAGTTGTTTGAAGTCTCAGCTCCAGCACTTGGAACTTCATCTTCATCACTTGGACCGATTACTAGTTCATTTCCAGAATTGCCATTATTTACCCTTAATGGTGAAGATTCTGGAAATCCGGGGTCAGAATCGCTTAGATCCTCAAAATCAGGCTGGTACTCGTCACTTGAAGGATCCCCGAACAAGCAGCTGGTATCTGACTCACTCTCGGATCCAGACGCTGAAAACAAACCATCACATGTAGCCTAGTTATAGGAAATAAAACAAATTGGTCAAAACTAATAGGTATAGGTCAAAACGATATAGGTTTTGGGTTAGGTAATCTTTAATAGGTTAGTGAATAGGTTTGAGTACGGTAAAGGCTTGGGCTCGTGAAGTTAGGTTAAGATTGTTAGGCTATCGTTTAATTTGGTAGCCTATTTTAAGAATATGTGGTGTGCTAACTATACCGTTCAGGGTATGAGAGGTAAAAAAACCTTGATCAGTACACTTGAAAACTTTATTTCCATTCATGCAACTTTTTAGAATACAATCTAGGCTAGCCTTAATTGCCCTATGTTAATTTCACTTTTACAGTGTTTTTTTCAATCTAGTCTAGGGCATTGTTTAAAATTTGTCATTATAAACTTAAAGGAGATAGTACACTCAGTATTACAGAAGTGATTTGCTTCAAATGTCACAAAGTTAAGCTTAATATTACAGGTTTATAGCACTATGATATAACCAAACATTTTTAGGTTAGGTTACAAAAACACTAATAACAAGGTTTTAGCTTACCTTTGTTTTCATTATCTTCATGTTTTGCAGCTTGCAAAGCTAAATTCAAAATCCTCTTCCCTCTTGACTCCATTTTAATAACAAATCATCATGTTTACACAGAACTATAATCAAAAATAGTAGGAACACAAACACTCTATGCTTCTCTGTTTGTTACAGCTATTTAATGGATGAAGGTAGTATGTTACACTTTTTGTTAGGTTTTGAATGGAAGATGGTGGTATGTGCACATACTTACGTCATACCTCCTTCTTCCATTTGATACACTGTTTCTAATTGTACATACCTCCTTCATCAACTAAAAATATCAGTTGTTAAGCATGTTAGGCATTCAGAATAAATGCCATTACTTAAATTAGCACATACCACCTTCTTCCATGATGAAATCTGAAAATTTTCAAAAATGTCACATACCTCCTTCATCCACTTAGCTCTTCAATTAACTTTGTCAACACATCATGCCAAACATGCTTACCTCTAACTGAAAACATTTTATACATAGCTCCCTTTAGGGTTCGGTTAAACCTTTCAATAATAGCTGCTTTCTTTTCACTTTTTGTTGAGTAATGGTTTATGTTATATTTCTTCATCATATCCGTAAAGACTTTGTTAAAATATTCCTTACCATCATCAGTTTGTAAATGTTTTACTATATGTCCCCCTCTTTTTAATATTCTTTCCATTGCTGCAGCAACGCTTTTACCTGTTTTATCTTTTAAAGGAGCTGCATCGGCAACTTTTGTAAAACAGTTTATAAATGTTAAAATGTAACGGAATCCTTTATTAAATCTGCTATAAGGTTGTACCTCTATCAAATCTGCTTGATACAAATCATTTACTCCTTTTAGGATAGTATTCCTCCTAGGAAAGTTTATTCTAGCTGGTTTGTGCAGCTCGTTAATAACCTCACTTTTAAGAGTCATCTTGGTATACAAAGCAACCTCTAACAGTATTCAATCATCACTGTTTAAACCTTGCAGTGTAATAATATTTAAATACAGCTTTTAACATATGCTACGCTTAAAATCGGGTCAAGGTCATTTAAAATCTAATAATTTTTTTGCCCTTAAAAGGGCTTTTTTGCTATTCAATAATGCTGGTAAAAGACATTTCAATCATCTATTCTGTTGAGTGAGTAGTGTCCAAAAGGTAGCGTGTGCACTTTGTCTTCAAGAATGTGTCGTTTGTTATCGTTGGCTGTCAGAGCCTTCTTCCTTTCGGTTACGCTGCATAACTGATGATTAAAACTTCGTATGGTGTTAAACGTTGCAATTACTTCTTCACCTTCAAAAAGACACTTCTTGTAGTTTTCAAACTGCAGTTTCTTTTTTAGAAATATTTTTTTAACACCTTTTGCTTTTTTGATAATATTACTTGTATCGCTAGTTTCTATTGCATATACTTTTTACATTAATGCCACGATTTCATGTATTGGTACACTGTTGGTCTCATCTTTAAACTTTCCTAGAACCTTTTTATTTATACCACCATCGTAAGTTGGGTGAGTGATAGGGTACTCGGAAAAATCAAAATCATTATTGTTGGGAAATGTTTTAAGGTCTTCATACATATCGATTGTTTTTATCCAATATATAAATGCGTCAGTATCCATGTATGATATTCCGATTCTATCTCGACCATAAAAGCGGACCATTTTATTGTAGTGGAAATCGTACATGTGGGTCTTGGAAATGTCTAAGATGGACATACCTACATACAAAGGTCTGTCCATAACTATCTTTGCAGGGTTCATGGCAACAGCAACTAGATTTTGATTAATTATTATAGATGTTTTAAAATTTGGTTGCTTGACTAAATCTTCCAATTTTGATGCATCACAAATTAGCTTAACATTTTTATGTTTTCGCTTGTTTTCTAAGGTTTTTCCAAAAATCGAGTTATTCATTAGTTTAAAAAAGTCCTTTTGAAATTCGGATGTAGCAGCAGCTCTGCGTTTTGTATTTGACTCAATATAGGGTTTTAACCAGCATGATTGAGAAAATTGAATAGCTCTATGAATTTTTGTAATTCGAAGACCTAACTCTAATGCTTGTTGCACTATCCAAAAGTGGGCAACATATCTCTCTTTATGTTTAAGAGTCATCATTAATTTAGGGTGTTTACCTTCAGGAGGAACTTCTGACCTAGCGAGTAGAGGGAGATCGTAATGGTGGTCGTGTATTTGTTCGGGGTATTCAAAATCACACTCTAGGATGTATCCAATTTCACCAAGTTTTGGAATACTTGATATGTCCTTAAGAGTTTCAGGGTTCACCCATGCAAAATTACCGTGAGGTAGCGGGTTATTCATTGCCCACCCGTACAAATTGTTGGCATCAAAGTATCCTATATATAAAGAGTCTTTGTTACAATCATAATCAGGCACATGCTTGTTATTCGCCTTAACATGTCTTGTAACGCTTTGGGTCAATCCTTCTCTAACTCCAGATTCCACCATCAATACCATATCAATATCATTTAATAAATTCAGTTTGCATTTGGTCTCTTTTAACATAGCCTGCCAAGCTAAACCTGGAGAGGTGTATGAGTGTAATGGATCCAAACCGTATGCTTCCATACAAGTATTACGAAATTCCTCCATCACATCGCAGAGAAGTGTTACATCAAGCTTCACATAGAAGTCGCTGTAATCCCCTAAGGTCTTCATGCCTAGTTCTTTCCAAACCTTGCAGGCGTGTTGGTAATCTTCAAGAGTTATGCATTCTTCATTCAGTTTACTGTAAAATGATTCTATAGGTGGTAACGAGGTTTCTTCAAATCTTCTTAAGCTGTCTATGTAATCGTATGGGAAAACTCCTTTCCTTAGCACTAAATCCATCTTGTCAGCAGCTACAATCTTAGATGTTTCAATTAGATCTTCTTTCTTTAAGTTATCAACTAATTTGCTTAGGCTAGAAAGCATGAATCGTAGAGAGTCAACAAATCTCAATTTGATTTTATTTACTTTTTTAGAAAAACTAATAAATTTTTCAATGCTGGTTGCTAGTACATCGATACTGCCATTATCTCTTCCCAACTGGGGAACTATAAAATGTGAATCATACCCGCTCAAATTATGAAGAATAACAGGTATAAAGTGAGGTAGTTTGTAATTAATGTTACATCGGTTGCATGCAGCTCCACGGTACAAGCCTGTTAAGTGATCATGGTCGCGTACCTTGTTATTATTAGAGGAAAAACAACCATCACACAGGTAGCATTGTGTTGCAGAAGCGTGCTCTCTCATTTGAAGATCTGTTAGCGGGAGCATGGGTTTAATACGGGAGTACAATACCTCCACTTTGTTTGCAATATCATACAGTTTATCTACAAACAGTTCAGCAGCATTGTCGCCTCTGTACACTTGAGGTATTGATGTTAAACCATAAAGCTGTAAATGGTTTTCACTCAATGTTGATTTTATTAAAATGCAGTATGAGTTTGGTTGATGAATTTGATATTTGGTTCGCCTAGTTGGATCTGCATTAGCGATATCCAAAGGAAGAAGTGAAGATTCGAAATCTGCATACACAACAATAGGTATTCGATACTGCTGACAAACTTTTGTAAATTCAACTTTGCAACGACTTGGAGGTGGTAAACATATTCGCGCGACTTCCTTCTGACTGCAAAGAAGTTGATGTTCTTGCAGCCATGTTGATTGATTTCCTCGCAGAGATCCTCTTGAGAAGCAGAAACATCTTTTACATACAGTTATTCGATGTTCGCCTTTCGACACTTGTCTAGCAACTAAAGCATTAAAATCCTTGATGTATACAAAATGAGAAACATCTCCATCTTTTATGAGAAGCAGATCGGTGTGATCAGTTCTTTCAAATTGTGCTAATTGGAGAGGGTATACATTATTTGAATTATCTAAGCCAAAAACATTTACAGATGTTGCAGGATTTTGTTTTTGAAACCTCTTAACATCTGATAAAGAAACAGGATACGTCATACCGTTAAAGTTGTACTTTTTTCTTAATTGATTGTATTTAGCGTTAGGTCTACAAATGTTTTTATCTTCTATAAACTTAACCAACATTGCATACCTAAAGCATTCATTATCCTCATTTTGTACATTTATGCATGCTTTAGTGTTAGAAATCTTTTCTGGAAGCTCTATGTAGCTACTACCTCTATCACCATACCCGTGTTTGTGCACTCTTATATCCAAGCCATCTATATGCAATAAACTCCAGCCAGATCCTCTTCCCTCATGTTCAATAAGTTTGGTTTTTAGTTCTTGACACAAGTCATCCACAACATCTTCCAGGTTTGTTGTTGCTATAATGGTTTGATTTTTAGTAATAAATCCTCTTGGCGATACTTCATTTGTGGTATTAGTAAATATAGCGTCTAGAATCAACCCAAATTTAACAAAGTTTAATCTTCGAAATTCTGTTGCTGATGTATCTATGATCAACATTTTTGTTTTGGATAAGAATTCTTCCAAATTGTAACTTTTAGAGTTCTTTATTTTAAAATGTCTTACCGCAGATCTTTGTAAAGCTTCTGCCAAAATCTCTACTTTCAGGTCTCGTGGTGGAGCATACATAATAACGCTTGCTCTAGCTGGAGGATGCTCTTCCTCTTCATTCTTGTGAAACAGCTCATGATGACACAATGGCAAAATTTCATCCTCAAATTGCTCACGACAAACACCGCAAACATGCATTGCACTTGTTTATTCGACTATGTCTGGAGCAGAAATGATTGTTAGCACCACTTGCAAGTTCTTATATACGCAAACCAACCAATCAGAAGCCTGTTCTTACATACGCAAACCAAACAATCAGAAGCCTGTTCTTACATACGCAAACCAACCAATCAGAAGCCTGTTCTTATATATGCAGACCAACCAATCAGACATCTAGGTTACTAAACATATTGTTAAGCAATAACATTGTGTTATAAGTTTGATAGCTATGATTGTAATTTGACAACGTTTTCCTAAGGGGGGGGGGGGTTAAGGGTTTATAATTACTTGAACAAACACCTTTTTACAACTATCGTTTACCCAAGGGTTTTTCATATACACTTCGTGAAAGCGCTGAGTGAATCGATGGCATTCATTACCGTCGCCATCGTACTCTACTTCCATTGTAGGGTATTTTGCTTTCAGAACCCACAAGTCTTCTAAGAGAGGCTTCCTATCCTCGTATACATTCATTACACGAATAATAACGATGGTAGCAACCATTGAAACTAACAGGTAGTTAAAAATTACTAAATCTAAGATTTTTACCGCTTTATATAGAATATACATATGAGGAGGGTTTAAGTTCTTTTATTTTTTAGTGTACATATAGACAAACTAGATAAAGATTCAACAGCTTGTTTAACACAAAGAGCAGCAAGTAACGTGAAATTACAAGTCCAAAATGTAGGTCAAGGTCATCCAAATCTTATAAAAAAAAAAAAAAATATAATGTAAGGTTGTTTTATGAAGGTAGTAAGAGATAACGGTTAGCCAAAATATTATTATCCAGCACGGGCAATAAACCAATGCTGCATAACAAGCCTTCCGTTAGCTTTTACAATCTTCAAGTGTTGTAAATATGTTCTGATGCCTTAGATCCTCAACCGCACAATTGGGTACTATTGAATCTTAAGCATCAGTGTTTTGTATATGAATAATCATATACATGTAGATGTTTATAAAAAATAAAAAAAAGTGTGCTGTTTGTATGTGTGCTCCACCAAAAAGAAAAAAATTATAATGTAAGGTTGTTTTATGAAGGTGGTAAGAGATAACGGTTAGCCGAAATATTATTCTCCAGCACGGGTAATAAACCGATGCTGAATAACAATACAACAAGCCTTCCGTTAGCTTTTACAATCTTCAAGTGTTGTAAAATATGTTCTGATGCCTTAGATCCTCAACCGCACAATTGGGTACTATTGAATCTTAAGCATCAGTGTTTGTATATGAATAATCATATACATGTAGATGTTTATAAAAAAAATAAAAAAAGGTGTGCTGTTTGTATGTGTGCTCCACCAGACTACTTAGATGCTAAACCAAAAACATGCAATATATCCAGACTACTTAGATGCTACACCAAAACATGCAATATATCTACTAAAGCAAGCATGCACTAACTATATATAAGTTAAGAGTAAAGAATAATGTAAGGCGCTGAAAAAGAAGACATAACAAATTAGTATATTAATACCCAAGAAGAAGCTGAAAGAGAAAACAACTGATTAGTATATTAATACACTATTATGACAGAGTGTTGGGTGGTTTGCAGGCCTCAGAACAACACTCTGTCGGAAAGACAGTAGGTAGGATGCACTTTGTTGGATGGTTTGCGGGCCTTAGAACAGCAAAGTGCAGGGATTGGGTTTTGGAAGGTAAGATTGAGGAAGGGTGAAGCGGTGCTCACGACCCCCAGCGGTATTCTCGAGAAGACTCAAACATAAGATGGTTTTTCAACAGACTGTTGGGTGGTTTTCGGGCCTCAGAACAACAATCTGTTGAGGATAGACAGTAAGCAAGGATAAGCCATTTGAGCCGGTTTGGTGTCCGTAAACAAATAACTTAAGGAAAAAGTCATTGAGCCGGTTTGGTGTCCGTACACAAATAACTTAAGGAAAGGTGATAGGAGAGAGATGTCTGAATCAACTCTGGATTGGCTGCTATCCTGAAGCAAGCTGTGGGCAGGCGGGCAGGCAGAGGTTCTGGAGTGGGCTGCTTGAAGAGGCGCTGATCTAGGAGATGTTGATCTGGCAGTGGAGCTTGAAGAAATGATACCGTCTTCAAGGTGTGCGCGTATATATAGAGCTCGCGAGAGTGGGGGGTCTCTTCTGATTGGTTGTTTGTAAGTAGGTCAAGGTCATTAATCAGTTAAAAATGTTAGGCCCTGAAAAGGGCCGTTTGGGTCCTGAAAAGGACCGTTTGATAGAATGGAAAGAAGGCTTAAGGAAGTAGGGTGTTAGAGGGAGCAAGTCTCCACTCTGATGTCCATAAGCTGTTGCGAATAATATAGTGTCGCTTATTTAGATGTTCAGGGTTTATCAGTCCACGAGGTAACTTCAGTTTGTAGCGTTTACCACTACATTCCAAGGCTACTTCGCGATCTGAAATACGCTGAACATAGAAATAGCGTTTCCCGGATTTAAGCCGGTTTATTCGCAGCCGCTTGAAGGGAGTTGCCGTTGCTGCAGGAGCCGTTCGCTTCGGCTTGTGTCTCGCATACAATACTCCTCCAAGAGCGCTTGGCTTTCCACATCTCTCACCTTTCTTACCCCCGCGCAGGAACAGGTGCGTGCAAGGAGGTCTTGGAGCTCTGCACGCCTTCTGGCACTCTCTGAAGTCTTTCAGTTTCCTCAAAGGCGGAGTGGGAGGTAGCGGAGACAGAAGAGACAGCGGAGAAAAAAGAGATGCAGTAGCTGGTAGAGGGCGGGCAGTAGTCGAAGGCGAAAGCAGTGGTATTGTGGGAGATGCAGCGGCTGGTAGAGGGTGGGCAGTACTCAAAGGCGAAGGTAGTGGTATTGTAAGAGATGCAGCGGTTGGTAGAGGGCGGGCAGTAGTCGAAGGCGAAGGCAGTGGTATTGTAGCGACGGAGGCAGGAAAAAGTCTCGGTTGAGGCAGACAGATTTTAGTAGGGAAAAGCTGCTTGCGGGATCTTCCCAGCTTTTCTAAGTCTATGTCGGCCGCCTCTAGGGCCTGCTTCAGAATAGACCTCTGCGGACGGCTTCCCAGACGTAGTGGCAGGGTTGGCTTCCTCACGCTGGGGTCCATAGTAGAAGATGGTGTGGTAGATGCTGGTGCTATGGTAGATGCTGGTAAGCGAATGATTCCTGCAGGCTGCGATCCTAGTTTTCTCTATTCAGTGGGGGGCGTGGCTTTGCTGTGATTGGTTGTTGAGTTTTCTCCAATCGGGAAGGTGTAGGTCTTACATAAATACAGACTTGTATCGTTGAAGGAATCATTGTTGTTCTAAGAGATCACTTTGGTGGGTTGGGTTAAAGACTGTGATGCGGATCCAGAGCTGAGAATATCTACAATTCGTAAGAGAGGAGGTCTCGTAAAATCTTATAAAAAGAAGGTACATGTTTTAGCTATAATTCACTTTCGAAAGTAGGTCAAGGACATAATAAAATTAAAAAAAAAAAATCGAGTTTAATGTTGTTGAAGATTTCCCTTAATATACCTACTTTGATAGAACTATGTTAAAATGTGACAAAATGATCCTAATTAACAAATACGAGATTTTGGTCAGACCTACTGCAATACCGCAAAGTTCCGCTACTCACGATTCCTAAAACCCCTTTAATACATCTACTATGATAGAACTACGTTTAAGTCTAACAAAATGGTTCTAGTAACCAATACAGCAACTTTTATCCTAAAACTGGATTTTGAACCGACTTGCTCCAGTTCCGTCATTTTACACTACTCACAAACATCAATTTTTTAAAAGTTAAAAAAAAAAAAAGCCTTTGGCCATTGGGGTTATTCCGTGTGTGTGTGTGTGTGTGTGTGTGTGTGTGTGTGTGTGTGTGTGTGTGTGTGTGTGTGTGTGTGTTTGTGTAATAATATAAAATTAGCTTTATGCACTAGCTACTAAAGCAAGATAAATCAAGCATGCACTAGATAACTAACAGTACAGGAAGCAAGATTAAGCATGCACTACATAACAGTAAAAGGAAGAGGGGAAGAGTTCTGAAAGAGAACACATGTTTCATTAGTAAATACACATAAATAATGACAGGGGTGCCTACTGCCGGGTGGTTTGGAGACCTCAGAACGACAGTAAGCAAGGATAAGCCATTTGAGCCGGTTTGGTGTCCGTAAACAAATGACTTAAGGGGATACGCCTCCTTCTAAGATTTTTTTTTTATTTTTTTATTTTAAATGACTTTTGTGGGGTTTTCTGTTAATACTTGACCAAATTAGAGGATTTATATAAAAAAATATGTTATACAAATATATTTTGGGTCACTTTAGGGCAATTTTTAAAATTTGAATCATATTTTTTAATATTTTCAATTTTGAATAACTTTTTTGTTTATCAACATAATGTAAAAAAGTAAATATATTTTACTTTCCCACATAACAATGAACATTTCTGTGTATTGAAACTATTGTAACTCAACAAATACAGTGTTGGTAGACTTTTTTACAATAATATGACAAATTTTACGGAAAAAAAACAGATTTTCAATGTAAAACATTTAAATTTATAAGAATAAATAATTGCACAATGTTATCTATACACACAAACCCTCTAAATACTATCAAGAATATCTGGTTAAAATTTCATTAAAAAGTAATAAGTAGTTTCAAAGTTATTCAAACTTACGTAAATGCAGTTGATGAAAAACATAGTTTTGAGAAAACGCCGTTTAAAGTTTTCGAGTCACTTCACACACACTAAAAGTCACCTGCTCCATATGATACACCCTCTTTTTCTTTTTTCTTCTCTTCCTCTGCCATCTGGGCACTTTTCAATAGCTTTCTGTATTTCTTGTATTTATCAGTGTCCCTTTTTTCCTCAACTTTAGCCGATGAACGTCTTTCTTCCGGGCGAGAGAAACCGTGTTCCCACCAGGTGAAACTCCACTCATTGCAAAGAGATTCATCATTGTTATGAAATGTCCCTCTTTATACAAGCACACACCCTCAGCTACAAAAGCCTCAACCTTTTTTTTACCAGTAAAAATATTCTTAGGGCACTTACTCCATATAACCGCATGCAGAGACTCATTTGCATTTTGAGTCTTACCGGAGGAGCAACGTTCCAATAACTCATCACTTGACAAACGTTGATATAGGGGCAAAATATGTTTGTAAACTGTTTCATTGATAGTTAATTTGTAATTATTAAATGGTAATTTTGAATAAAATATGCAAGAAAAACTAAATTATGGACAGAAAGGGTAATTTTATATTGAAATAGTCAAATGTCACTCAAAATTTCTAAGCGCAATGTTTTTAATTTTATTAAAAAAATTCCTGAAAAAATTGTCTAAATCAAATAAAACTTTGCATACATGTTCAGTACTAAATTTGGAATAAAAAAATGTCACTTTTGAAAAAAGTCAAAAAATTTTAAAAATTTACCTATAGATGGAGGCATATCCCCTTAAGGAACGGTAATAGGAGATAGATGTTTGAGCCGGGGTGCCTACTGCCGGGTGGTTTGGAGACCTCAAAACGACAGTAAGCAAGGATAAGCCATTTGAGCCGGTTTGGTGTCCGTAAACAAATGACTTAAGGAACGGTAATAGGAGATAGATGTTTGAGCCAACTCTGGATTGGCTGCTATCCCGGGAGCGGACTGGAGTAGGCTGCTGTCCTTGGCCGAGCTGCTTGAAGAGATCGGAGGCTTGCTAGAGCTATCTGCGGAGGCTGGGGTGGCTGGAGCTGCGTAGCACCGATGACCTGCTCCGGCAACGGAGCTTGAAGATGTGATGTTTGCTGTCCCTGTGTACAGGCTTGTAGGAGTGGGGAGCGTGTGAACGCGCGAGGCTCCCACCTGAGTTGAATGTCCGGTCAAGATGTCCAGACATCGGTTAAGGATGGCTCGTATTGTTTATACTCTGCAATAACACTTGTTGAGGATGGCTCGTATTGTTTATGCTCTGCAAACTTTATCTTTGAATAAGATTGTGCTCCTATGTTCAGCTTAAAGTTGTCGTATTGGTTTAGTACTATCATTTTTCCTATATTTAACCATAGTTCTATAACAGTAGGTGTAATAAAGGGTTTCTACAACACCGTTCGGGAAAAATGTTGTGATTATTTAGGTTTTTGCCTTTTGTTTTCTTACATTACCTATCACTCTTTAGGCTTCTATTTAAAATTGTTGTTTGTGAGTAGTGTAAAAATGAGGGTTAAAGAACAAGTATAATCAAAAACCCGTGTTAAGATAAAAGTTGTAGTATTTGTTTAGCACTATTATATTGCTATATTTTAACCATCGTTCTATGACAGTAGGTGTAATAAAGGGTTTCTACAACACCGTTCGGGAAAAATGTCGTGATTATTTAGGATTTTGCCTTTTGTTTTCTTACATTACGTATCACTCTTTAGGCTTCTATTTAAAATTGTTGTTTGTGAGTAGTGTAAAAGTGAGGGTTTAAGAACAAGTTGAATCAAAAACCCGTGTTAAGTTAAAAGTTGTAGTATTTGTTTAGCACTATCATATTGCTATATTTTAACCATCGTTCTATAACAGTAGGTGTATTAAAGGGGTTCGGTAACATCGTTAGGAAAAAACTTGGTGAACTTTTTAGGTTTTACCTCTTACATTACGTTTCACACTTTAGCTCTGTATTTACTCGTAGATTTCTGTTTGTGAGTAGTGTAAAAATGAAGGTTTTAAATTAAGTTGGATCGAAATCCCGCGTTAAGACTGATGTTGAAGCATTTATAGTCTATATGACGGGGATTTTAGACTTTAGACGAAATTTACCACGCTAGGAGGATTCATGCAACCCCCACCACATGATGTTACCCCCACCATGAATTTCCTCTTATATATTACAGTTCGCTGCTTTCTAACATCACTTGCACGCCAGCAGTCGAAGCAATCACATTCAATATGAACACAAATATGGAGCTGGTGTTGCTTAACGTCAGGTTGGCAAAATCTTCTTGGAGTTCTGAGGCGCTGGAAAAGTTGAACGCTATGGGTGCAATAGCGCAGAGTATTGAGAGTACTAAGTTTCGAATGAATTGTACTGAATCCAAAGTTACAAAGTACGGTCAACATTTCACTCACTGCATGTGGTCGAACCCTGAGGCAACTTTCGGGCCTATTTATTGCATTTGTAGCGATGTGTTACATCGCGAAGACGACTTCCTTAAGTTACTAGACCGCATCGGAGCTGACGAGTGTGGGGAGGAGTTGTACAATGCAGTACTGAGGCAGATGATGGGGAGTGAAGAAGTTGCAAGCTCTACAGCGGACTTCGGGATTGATGTACTCAAAGACGACTCAGACAAGGAGAACACATCACCCAGATCCTGAGCCAGCACTAAGTAGTTTATTACTGTAGGTTTAGTCTGTAAGATGTACATATTGTAAAAATTTGTAATATTATAAATAAAGTAAAATAAAAAGGCTTCTTGGACAGAACAGTCGTTCTGTCCAAGAAGCCTTTTTCAAAAAACACACAAATGACCTTGACCCACAAATTATCCCTGTGACGTACTAACCTACGTCACCATGACGTCATTGTGACGTCACCGTGACGTCACAAAACTCACCTGTCAAACCATTTGATTTATGTGAGCCAGCACCGGCAAATTACACTACTCACATACAGTTACATTGACCCACCAGCCCACCCATACATACAGTGGCATTGACCCACCCGCCCGCCCATACATATACAATGGCATTGACCCACCCGCCCACCCATACACATACAGTGACATTGACCCACCCGCCCGCTCATACACATACAATGGCATTAACCCATCCGCCCACCCATACACATACAGAGGTATTGACCCACCCTCCCACCCATACACGTACAGAGGTATTGACCCACCCGCCCACCCATACACATACAGAGGTATTGATTATGTCAACCTAAACGAAAAATGTGTCAGGTTGCCCAGACTGTGAAGGTGTCATACTGCCAAAGGGCCCCTCAACTCAGAGAAACCACTGAGGATGCCACATCACAGTATGGGCGAAACGTCTGGTCATCTTGTAAATATTGTAGATAGTACCTTGACGCGGATGTCACCGAAAACTGTAGATTCTAGTTAATAGTTAATATTATTACAAAAAACTATAATTACATCGATCAGTACGAACGTGCTACAATTCTATACCCAAACAGTTCCACGCAAGTGCCTGATAAGGACGTTTGAAATTAATTTTAAGTAAATTGACAAAAAAATGTATTGATTATTTTATCATATTTATTAGATAATATATCTTGAAAACAATTATTTTAATACACTTTACGATTATTAAATGACACTTTAAAGCAAGTTGTGCAACTTTCAATAATCTCAGGGTACAGTTTACAAACACTGGAAGTTAGATAGCTAATTTAGTAAAAACGAGCATACTTGATTTTTTATAGTTTTCTATATTTTATTAATGTATGGAACTTTCCTTATTTGATTTTAAACAATCTGTTTTGTCATCTCGTTAAGATTAGATTTATTGGAAGTTGTTTTACCCGTAAATAATGATTATTTGTTTATTGTTTATTAATATATAATGGTTTTAGAAGAGTTTTAATAAAACACTTTTATATTAATAAAAAACGCAATTAATTGAGGAAATCGAGTCTTATCAAATGTATATAAGATGTATTATATCTTAAAAGATAAAAAACATTAAAATAAGGTATAACAACCAGACTTTTAACGAACGCTTTTCTGTTCAAATACATTAAAAAAAACAAATGGGACACTTCTATGTAATATGCTCAAATACATAATGTATAGTATATTGTAATTTAAGATAGGTAAGATTTATATCCAACGATCTTCCTTTTTAAACACAGTATACTCGTACAAAGAGAATTGTTTGTAGTACCCTTTAGCGTAGTCGGATCAAACACAGGCTTAGCCTCACGGGGTTTTTATCAACTTCTTGTCTGGTACACCCCGGGGATGGAGTTCCTGGAACTGTAACTTCATTTTGCCATATTCGGCTCTGAAAAGAAAAGAGGATGATCAGACTATTGTAACAAGTTGAAACACAGTAAAGATCTTCTCAAGAAAATTAAGGAAAAGAACTTGTACCTTATATTCTACTTTCTCTCTACCGTATCGTAGAAATCGTAACCTTATCGATATTACGATAGCGTTGCCGAATATCGCAGATCCAACAGTATTACGTCCTGAGATGCCACAAAACCAAACATTATTTCGAATGGCATTGAACTTATCTACTAGGCAAAATTAATTTTATTTGATATATATATATATATATATATATTTTTTTTTTTTTTTGAATTATATACATTTCTTTAAATATTCGTTAATAATTCATAATGTTTAAAGAGGTTATCTACGTTTTAGTGGTGTTTGGTCATATTGACTATACACATTTATAGTATAAAATTATACTTTTAACATAATTACAAACTTTTTATTTAAACTTAAAAGATTAATATATTTAACTGTAAAAAATAATATTTTGGCACTAGAGGCACAATGCTGTAATCCAACTACTTGGGGACAAAGTGTTGAAGAGATTGTAGCCGATACGTTTGATGCTCGATACTCTTAATACCGACACGGAGTCTACTCAATGTTTACCATCGACATGGACATTGCATAAGTAATGTTGGATGGTAGTCAAGGTTCAGATGTTGTGTAGGGAGGAGAACTGAATATCAGGTGTGCCAGATGAAAGTCACATCAACACTACGTGGTTCGGATTCCACGTAAAGCTATAGGTCCCTTAATTGTCCTGGCTATTGGACTGTTAACAAATAACTCATTATGAGGATGACCTTAGTTTATAACAGTAACTACACTCGTTCTTACATATCAATTACAATTCCAGCTACGTATTTGCCCGTTATGTTGTGGGAGTTTTTATCGGTTTAGTCTCAACTAATGGTGTGGTTGATGTTGGCTCCCTCCCCAGAAATCAACGTGACGTCACGTAAGTATGAAGATGACGGTTAGCCGTGATGAACACGCATACCATTCACTACACATACGCCCTATTTACGAACGACCATTATTTTCATTTAACTTGTTAAAACTAAGTTCGAAACCTCTAATAACACTACTTATGAGTGTACGAAATAAGGAAAACTTTACTATATGCTTATATACAGTGTATAAAAAGCCCCTGAACAGATTATTAATTTCTGAAGAATTACACATAAAGCAATAAAACTTGGTACATGATTACTGCACCTATTAAATATACATTTTTTATGTAAATACAGTTCTTCTGTCACATCAGGGGGATGGCCCGCAAAGAGTCAGAAGAAAACCTTAAATGAGAGCATAGGTAGTACTTCAAATTAAAGATTTATAGTACTAGAAAATAAATCCACAATGCCGACCTCAAAGGATACCTCTATAAAAAATAACGCTGGTTTTAAGTTTAAAAAAAGTTAAAGTTAGTCTTATTTTAACAGGCGAAGTTACGGCTAAGAACCCCTCTCTAACACTTAACCTGGGGTAACGTGACTTCTGAACCACGGGAGCGGCAGGGCAAAATCTGTTAATTGTCTTATGGCAAAATCTGTTTTAGTCAGTGTATTATTATTTTATTAGCTAGATTTGGGAAATTTAAACTTTGTAAATACCTACTGGGCTTATGCAAAAGTTTTTTACGGTATTTGGCGATTCTTTACTTCCAGTGGAGGATGATCCACAAAAAGTTTGACAAAAATATTAAAACTAGCATAAGTCAAGATGTACATAATTTCAAACGGGTTTTCTGACACAGGTGAATATCAAAAACAACACTTAAAAAGGTAGATCCAGTACAAAATGGCAGATGATCAAAGATTTTATTGGATGTAGGACATTGCGTTAGTGGCCACAATTCAAGTGCACTAATAAATCGAAGAAAATATGCTGCTGCATTCATTAATCCTGTCGCACAACATTACATAAACAATAGTTAACATTTCAAACATTTCTCAAAAATATTTTGTAAGTAAGCATCACTTTTTTCCATTGCCATTTTCTATTGGTTTAACCTTTTTAAGTGCTGTTTAAGGCATTCATCTGTGCTAGAAAACTCCTTAAAAATGATATACATATTGACCTATGCTAGTTTTAATATTTTTGTCAAACTCCTTGTGTACCATTGGAAGTAAAGAGTCACCAACTGCTGTAAAAAACTATATTTTATTTCCAGTAGGCATTTACAAAGTTTGAATTAACTAACTTTAGCTAATAAAACAACAATAAACTGACCAAAACAGGATTTTCATTATGTCTTTTTAAAACTTTAAACCAGCTTAATTGTTTAAAGAGAGAAACGTTTGAGGTCTGAATTGTGGATTTATGTTCTAGTAAGATAGAGCTTTAATTTGACGTACTACTTGACCTATGATCTTATTTAAGACTTTCCTCCGACTTATTGTGGGCCATCCCCCTGATATGACATAAAAACGGTAGTTACATCAAAAAGTAGATTAATAGGTGCAGTAATCATGTACCAAGTTTTATTGCGTTAACTGTAGGGTAATCGTTTAAAAATTATTAATCTATTCCAGGACTTTTTTACACTGTTTAGGTAAAAATATTCAACGTATTCCTCAATCCCATGGCCTAAGTTGTTAGTCTTTGTACGGTAACACTTGAAACTATTTCGTTTGTTACACCTCAAGTTTTTAGAAATATATTTGTAATAAAGTACTTGAACTAACATTACTCATAACAAAGGTGTGTAACAACACTTTGTTGCGTGTTTGAACAGCAATTCAATGTAAATTTACATTATTATCATATCACACGTGCAAATCAGTCAGTTGAGTTATTAGCCTTTCTAGAGTTAAAGATTCAATAATACTATTTATTTTATACACACATATAGATACATGTGTTAACTGGGTTAGGTCATATCTTACTGACCGACAGCAACTTGTGAGGGCAGGGGATGCTGAGTCGGAGTGGAGGCCCGTCACACGAGGGGTTCCCAAGGCTCCATCCTCGGTCCTTTGTTATTTTCCCTGTACATCAACAATATTACTGAAGTTATTTATCACGCTAAGTTCCACTTGTACGCTGAAGATTTACAAATATACTATCATTTTCCCATTAAAGATGCAAATGCTTCTGTATCTTTGATCAACGAGGACATTGACTCAATCACTATATGGGCACAGAAACATGGACTAAAACTGAACGAGACTAAAACTCAAACCTTGGTGTTAGGGACTCGACAGCTTCTTTCTAAAATTGAATTTCAATATTTTCCTAAAGTAAAACTGAACAACTACGAACTGGAATACTGTGACAAGGTAAACAACCTTGGTCTTATTATCAACAATACTCTGACGTGAATGAAACTGTTTCTACAACTTGCAATAGAGTTTTCGCTGGCATCCATAGTTTAAAACGTTTTGCTTTATTCCTTCCATACAATGTTAAAGTCATGCTTGTGAAGACTCTTGTGTTACCTCACTTCAACTACTGTGACGTAGTCATTAACGACATGACTGTTGAGCTCTCGGAGAGACTGCAACGTGCACAGAATTATTGTATCCGTTTCATTTTCAACCTACGATGATATGATCATGTTACTCCTTATTTTGAGCGGCTAAGTGTTTTGAAACTGAGAAATCTCCGTGAATACCATATCCTTACTTTGTTGTATGGTATCATCAGATCAAACTTACCATCTTATCTCTCCGAAAGATATTCTTTCTTGTCCCAGATTAGTTCTCATTATACACGAAGAGGATTCCACAACATAGAACTACAATTTTCAATCAATCCTTTTTAGTCACTTCATGTCGTTAGTGGAATTCTCTCTCTGATATTTTGAAAGTTATAGAAAACCGTGCCCGCTTTGGGGCGGAGGTCAGGAAATGGTTGCTTGAACTGCAGTAGTGGGGGGATTGGCTGCGATGGGTGGGCGTGCATGTGAGCGGACCATGTATGAGTGATAGTAGTGAATGAACTTAAATAGTGTAAAATGTATTCATTGTTCATGCAGTATTATTAATCTTTTTAAGTTGTTTCGTTTATGGATTTTTGATTCATTTTTGGCTTTTGTATCTTAATGTACTACTTTTTTTGTGGTTAAGTGGTAGAGAGGACTAAATAGTCCTAACTTCGCCACATAAATAAAGGCATTTTTCATTTCATTTCATACATAATCTAATGTTAAATTTTTTGTCTAAAAAAAATCAGCTGTTTTTGTGGTCCATTGTGTAGCGCTAGTGTAGTCCCATGTAAATGTAATGCAGTTTAAACCAGCTGTAGTGGCAGACCTCACCAACTAACAAACATTCATATTAGATGGGATATCTGTTTAAGGTTATAAAATGAGGGGTATTAAGTTTTAGTAAACAGCAATAATACTAGGAGACAAAAAAAAATCAACAGACATCTTTTATGTTTATATTTTATATTTTGGAACCCAGGATCATAACCAATCTTAATAAGTAGGATTTATTCTCTTCTACAGTTATGCGTACATCAGGGTTTCAAGTATTACAATAACAAAAGCAGTCAAAGTTGAAGCCATGAGATTTTCATAATAAAAAAGGCTCAAAAAAAGAGGGAAAGCATACTTTTGATGCTTTACCGTTTTCTAGCTTTACACAGAGGCTTAAAATCTACTAATTAATAATTTTCTTAGTAACCAAACACATAAATTCTACGCATAGATAATCTGAAAAGCACTCGAAAACTAATACATTCAACTAACCTCAGACTATCAATTATCTTAGAGGGAATCTTTTATACACAAGGTTTAGTTGGTACACAATTAGTAAACAATAGTAAAAGATTAATTAGTAAGTTGAAAAAAAAACCCTTCCCAAAACATACTGAATTAAATACATACAAATATTGTTCAAAAGGCACGTTCTCATTTAAACATTAACACCAAAAAAATATAAATGATAAATTTTATGACATTTGGTTTTAGTTTAAGAAGTATTGCTAAAGTTTCTTAGTGGTGGTGTTTTTGGATTGTGCACGCTGTAGTCGACCGGTGGATTAAGTTTTAATGTTAAGTTCTGACTGTACTTGTAAATTTTACAGTAATTTATGTTGAGCTAGCCTAGTGGCTAGTGGCCTAGTGGCTAGTAATTCCTAAGAAACCAAATTGTAAATTTTGTAACATTCGAAGGAATAAAGATTATTATTATTATTATTTATGCTTTATAATATTGAAAAGGTCCAACAGGGTCTTAAATACTATGGTAATCCCACTTTGTGTTAGTAATAACCTTTGTTTTCACTCACTAATTAACTAAGTTACACAACATGGAGACTGAAGACCCACGCTTCCACTGACACTGACTCTCTGTAGACTGTTACACTGTAGGTACTGTAGACTAGACTGATATACAGTGACTAGTTAGTCGAAGGGTGTATTTTTATAAGGCGCCGCTGCAATCTAGACGTTTCCGGTTATCTGATTGTATCTCTACCACCATTCAAGAATATTCCAGCTCCACCTGCATCACGTTATCCTCAATTTTCACACAATCTAGGGGCTCCTGGATTGGCCCGTAAACCGTAAGCAATTTCCAGAAAGACGGGCGGCGTTTCCAATAATTGGCGAAAACAATATACTTTTTTACTTTTGTACCAGTGTTAAGTAATAATAGATACATTTTTGAATTGAATATATTTAAAACGACTACTAAAGTAACATAAATCTACACTATACAATACTCACTTTTAATCAGGGTTTATCGCATAATCATTTATAATTAGCCCTTTCCTGAATACTATATTAACAATTAATATTTTGCACTTGTAATCTTACAAATACGCAACTTATTACATTCACTCAATCTACCTTAGCACTGTAATATTTTATAATTAAAAATACTGACTTGCTATTAAATACATCATCTAAACGTATGACATAAACCTTTTACAATATATATATTTTGAATCTAAATATAAAATCCATGGTAATTAAGTTTAATTTCTAATAAACACAATTAATTGACATTAAACCCAAACTTTCACTATGTAAATGAATGAGTATGGTAAATGTGTCATTAAATAATTGAGAGAAAACAACAATGACACTTGATGACAAACACCTTCGCCTGTAGCGTGGTGCTGGTGTTTCCGCCTGTAACGAGAGAACGCAGTGACCCACCCGCCCACCCATATACGTACAGTGGTAGTGACCCACCCGCCCACCTATACACGTACAGCGCGGGATATAACCCGATGTTGACATTTTTTAAGGATATAACCCGATGTCACGTAAGGGTGCATAAATCCATTTTATTGATGACGCCCATTATAGCCAGATTTATATTATTCAAGAATGGGTGGATTTGGAATGTTTTTTGTTTTTAAGGTAAATGCACGATTTTTCTATGTAAACATGAATTAATGGTACTTGTGATGGAAAGCAGACTTTTTATGGAAAAGTTAGATCTAAGAGATATCCCGGTCCCTTGCCTTAAGCCAAATGGCGCTTAATGGAGACAACATGGTTACCTCAAATACATGTTGACAGGGGAAAACCATAAATCAAAGATCCCAGACAACTTGTAGACCCTATATGACTAGCATTTTTTTGCCTCTCAATAATTGTAATTAAAAATTAACTCTTATGCCTCCTCTTTTGTTAGTTTGCTGCAAGCCCTAGTACTACTCTATATTGTACTAACGAGACACAAAGTCAGAATATGCCAATGCTTGAAGGAAACTGAGGCATAAGGTAGAATAGAACTACATTTATTATTTTGACAAGCCTTATAGCAAGTATACAAGACATGTAAGTGATTTGGGAAATGTGGTTTCTAGACTTTGAATACTCTACGAAACTCTAAACTATTTATAACAATTTCCTTTCATTTAAACATTTATTTTTAAGAAAAAAATCTTGATTTTTAGAGGAAAAGATGTCTTTATAGTATTCTATGATTGTAAGTGAAATGATCCTTCCTTGAATAGAATGGAAATGTCACATCACTTTCATATCAAGTGTAAGAATGTGCATTTTGTGGCAATGGAATTGGGAATAAAAAATACTATCAATAAGGCTACCAGAACGAAACCATGGTCCATAAAACTGTGTTACTTCCAGGGAGGATTATCTGGTCTCCATAAGAATTAATATGCTGGTATTGAAAAGACAGGAAGCCATAGATATAATAATGATAACCAAAGTTGTACTCTGTTCAATTTATTTTATTGCCAAGTATAAATAACAAACTTAAATAAACTTTTTTAACACTTAAAACACTCATTTAAACTTAAATAAAGAATAACTCAACTGAACTATCTCAAAAAAAATTTGCTGTAAACAATAAAATATCGTAATCCAGCTTCAGAAACACCCGACCTGAATGCTCGTGTATTTAGAGGGTAAAAATTCGTTTCATTTTGGAAACAACTAGAAAATCTAATTAGAGAACCATTCACCAATTTATATATTGTACTGGTTAACATCAGGTTTAGGATTGATTTTTTTCAAATAAATCGTTGAAAATATACCGAGTGGAAAAAATATAGAAACACTTTCACAAAAACGTTATTTTTTCTGTAAATAATTTGATAATTTAATTTTTTTAAGTAATTGTGCTCCATAAAGTATAATTCTTAATCATAATAATTTACTTAAAACCATTAAATAGCTAAGAAATGATATTGTTCAAATTAATTACTTTGAAATTTAAATGACTGCTACTTTGGAAAGGATAAACCTTTTGAAGTCCATTTACGGCAATTAATTTTTCTTGCAGAGACCTTTTATTTGATACCAAACTCGGCCTAGGCTAACGTTGAAGACAGTAGGCCGTCCCCTGAAAAGATGAAATGTCACTAATGGTGTCAGAAAGTATGTTCTTTGTAACCATGATCATGTACATGATTTCACTTTTACAAGTGAAGCCTTATAAACATTTTAAAAGCGTTGCCATATTTGCTTTCCACCCTGTATTTATTACATACACTAATTAATAGTAACTGTAGTTAATTATAAGTATTGTAAGATGCAGGAAAAGTAAAGTATTTAATCTAAGTGTTGAACGTTCAATCTAAGTGTTGAACGTTCAATCTAAACTGTAAGCTTGAGCACCTTCGCTATTTGCACACGTGCGAATAGTGAAGTAACCACTTTGAGGGTTTTACACTCTAGCAGATTAGTAGGAAACTGTTTCAACCAAAATGTAATCTATCCTTCTCAAAGTACTCAACACTCACCTCTGAGATCTTCCTGTCTTTTAATTGGGAATCTACTTTACTGCACATACCTCTTGGCATAAGTTATATTTATTATATTATAAATTCACGCAAATCCAGCTATGAATAGTATATATTACTGTTGTTGGCTTTGATCTTCAATACACTATATGAGTGTAAAGAGACTGATTTTATGTCAAACAGGATCCGTTGATTTAAAATAGTCACGGATTAGAATATGCTTATATTTGAGAAGAAGAAAACAGAAAATCGAAATATTGAATAAAAACTTCGGATGTTTATATAAAGCATCTAAAAATACAGTTCTATGTACTACTAGAAGTGTTCAGTGGTCATTGAAATTAATAAAGTTTACTCACACAAAAATAATTTTTATTCACTTCCATAGAAGCTACATTTTAAAATGAGGCCAATTTTAATGTAAAGAGAATTAATAAAAATCATACATAGATATATAAACAGGGTGTAAGGTCCCGGGACGGCTTAATATAATTTTAACCGTAACAAATTGAACTTACATTCTTACATATGAGACGCCGACACAACATTGTTGGTATTTTAAGTCGAATATGAAAGGTTACATGAGTGCAGGATGAGTGTGGATGGGTGTAGTCTGGTTACTATCTGAGTTCAAATGTTCCTCAGAAAGGGCAATTTATTAATAGCCCAACAGCCAGGGCAACTAAGGGACCTTCAGCTTTACGTGGAATCCGAACCACGTAGTGCTGGTCTGATTTTCAGCTAATTGACAAGCCTGATACTCAGTTATCACCCCCAAACAACATCCGCACAATGATTACCACCCAACCTGGACACCCCAGACTTCTCTAGTAGTGTCCACGCTTAGCAACCATCAATTGGTATTAAGAGGACCGAGCATCCAACCTATCGCCTACAATCTCCCAAACACTTTGTCCCCAAGTAGCTGGGTTACAGCACTGCACCACCAGTGCCGAACTACAAAACTTTACATGCTATTAACAGACATCAGAAACTATTATAACACGCATTCTGTTAACTGCTGCGTATATATTATTTCGTATTGTGCATTATTTCTCTAGTCACAATGATGTCAGTGAAACTTCAACCACCTGCCATTTTGGCTAGAGTCTGCAGCATTATATTCTACTAACAAAGATCTTTAATTTGATATGAAACTCGACCTATGCTTCTGTTTGAACTTTTTTCCGACTTCTTGTGGACCGTTCCCCTGAATACGTAGTGGTTAACAGAATGCGTGTTATAATAGTTTCTGATGTCTGTTAACAGCGTGTAAAGTTTTGTAGTTCAATTTGTTACGGTTAAAATAATATTAAGCCGTCCCGGGATTTAGTTAACACTCTGTATACACACATAATCAACAAATTAGTATGCAATAACCACATCTAAAAAGCGATATGTAAATATATAAATAAATTAAAAAAGTATAATATAAATAAACACACCATAGATGCAAATGTAAGCTTAGGCAACTGGGCTATAATAAAACATATTTCTGTATTCTGAAAAGTAATCTGTATTCAGTTGACATGGTGATCAGGCAATGTCGTACATGTTCCAAATTAATATGCATTACCTTATCAACATACATGGAAAGGATGTTTGACATAATGATTAAAATAATGTGAATCAATCGGAAGGAAAAAGTAGAGTTTGTATTTAATGGGAACAGTTTTTACATTGCATACATTTAGGAAACTATACAAACTGCGATTAAGAGATAACGTTGCTTTACATTACAAAACTGTTGGCTGTGGGATACAGTTACCTTCTCAGACCTGTAAAAGAAGTGCCCAAATCTCGATAACCATTATCTAATTACGGAAAAACAGTTATTTAAACTTCATTTTTTATTGTTAAATTAAGATGATTCACAATGCTTTTAATTTTTCCGTTGAATAAGTTTTGGTGTTCTATCATAATATTTATTTTCAAAATGAAATAAAAAATATATATATATATATATATATATATATATATATATATATATATATTAGAACCATAAATGCATTCTTAAAAACAAGAAAACTTAATGTAAGTTAATATTAATACGTAATATTCTCTTCAAGTTGAAAAGGTTGATATAAAAAACAATTAAGCTTTACATTCCGAATGTATCTTTCGATAGTCACGTAGCCAATCTGAAGTGTGCCCCTCTATTCGTATATAAATAGAGACTGAGATTGAATATTACATTTATGATTCACTTAAATTCCTACAAAGAAAGATGGTACTTTGTATTTTGCATTTTTTCACTTTGCTTGGGACTTGAAAGATAATATAGCGTTTAAAGTATTGGAAACTAAACACAATTGTAACTATCAGCACTCAAATCATTTTCATTCCTAGTCCTTGACCACATCTGATCCATATATGGTGAAAAATGATGAGAAGACATAACATATGCTACTAAAAATAATTAGGGTATGACATTATATATAATGCAACTATTTATTTAAATAATAAAGTCATTTTTTTATTGCACATAGCTGACCCTTTGTTTTTCTGGACGTTTTATTGTTAATGACCTAATTTAAACAACTTATCATCTAAAATAGATAACTCACATTTAAAAAAACTCAGCTATGTTTATCAAGCAATGAACACACTATTTTTTGATGAAGGACACTTTATAAAATTATATTTTCGATAAATGCCTATTGCTTTAATGCCTTCAACAATACTGGATAGGCAATTCCCGCAGTACTTACCTGTACCTAGATCACGTTTTAAAGCCGTCATATATTAAACTATTCCTAAACGCACATAAAAATGATGAGTCAATTTACTTATGAAAGAGACTTTAGTATAACATTGTTCTAATTTTGTTCTGCTTCTACTGAAGAATCCCGTTAGACTGATAATTTATTCAACTGTGAATATGCATTGGAAAACATGAGCTCACTTTTTTATGAGTTCATGACTTTGATGTCGAAGTACACTAAGTTATTACCTGCGTAAAAGATAATGTAGTATATTGACTGTGATATTTTCCTCACTTATATTAACGTATTAAATTCAATAACACAAACAAGTAACACTTCTAATATAGAATATCGTTTACACTAAATAAATTAATATTCTGCTCACTTTATAAATGTATTATACTGCGGTTGATTTCTTGTTAATTGAATGTTCATGAATATTACTGCATGGCATTAAAAAAAGTAACCGGACGTATTATGGGCAGTGTCGGCCACGGAACGGACTTCACGTAACTTCAGAACGAACTGACAGACGAACGCTATTTACATTTAGGCACAGCTGTGGGTGAACAACTGGTATGGGCAAGGAAGAAACTCACTAGAATAGACAGAAATTCAAAATTCTCAATAGTTTACTATATACTATAAAGCTCGTTGTTGTGATTCACTCACTCACTGACTGTCTGACTGACTGACACTAAATGTTCAGGCACTTCCCGGCGTCCTACCCCCATGAAGTGTATACTTTAATTGAAGCTCTCGGTCTGAAACCTCCACGAAAATTCACAAAAGTTTACTCCAAAAGTGCCCTAATGTATTTCTTATGGGAAATAAAAAAAATCGTTTTTATAACCTAATTTGAGAAAAAGCTTGAGTAAAATTGTCAAACCTTAACAGTTTTACACGCTTAATAAACGCACACCTTAAATATGAGTTTCAGCTTAACAATTTAAAAATTTGGGATATTGGGGGCCCAAAAACTGAAAATTTTTAAAATATAAAAATTGTTTAACTGATCTTATCTACTCAAGTGGGGTATCACTTTAAAGATAATTTACCCCTGAATCCAAATATACCACCAAATTTTGAAAAGGGTAAATAATAAGGTGTATATGCCCCCAAAACAAAATAAAATGTAAAACAAAAAAAGCTAATACTAAATTATAACACCCAAGTGGGGTATCAAACTATAAACATTTATCTTATAAATTACATTTACCATAACATCTTGGAAGAGAAAACGTTTAAGGGTTCTGCTCCCCCCCACCCCCAAATAAAAAATATGCTCCAAAACCCAAAATTGAGTAATGTTAAACTAATACACGCAAAGAAAAGACTGTGTTTAGAGGCTCCACTCCCCCAAAAATCAAAATTAATGGTCATACAGTTAACAACCCTGGCGAGGCAGTGGGTCAATCTTTCTCACAAGGCGACGTGCCGAGATCCACAAATGGGACTGTAGCAGAGTGTTTTGGTGAGGCTGTAGGCCGAACTTTCCCGCACGAGGCCTGTAGCAGAGCATCTTGGCGAGGCCATAGGCCGAGTTCCTCAAAGAGGCTAAAGGTAGCGTTCCCAGGATAGGCCGCAGCCCGAGCTTACCTTACGAGCGTAGCGAGTGACAACGGAGTTGGCACGCGAAGCGTGCAGGGGTGTCCCATAGTTTTATATTAAAATTGAATTATTGACTGACAGTGCAACCGTTGCCGGAAATAACCCACATTTACAAAGCTCAGTGTTGTTTAACAAGCTATGAACTAGTGTATAGTATTTATTGATGAGGGACTCTTAATAAAATTATATTTACGATAAATGCCTATTACTTTATTGCCTTCAAAAATATTGGATATGCAATTCCCGCCATACGTACCTGTACCTAGATCACGTTTTAAAGCTTTCCCAACTTTAATGTTAACTGCCTTAAATAACGGATAAGATTCTAGAGCCGCCCTAAACCACCTAATTTTTGTGTATAAAATGTAAAGAATTGTAAATATTTATACATGGACCTCACCGACAAGTTACATAAAACTTGATGAGGCCAAATCTGTAACATAAAATGTATAAATAAATAATAATGGCAAATTTTGGGGTCTGTTTCAGAAGAGGACCCCCACGCTTGAAAAATTTACTATAACCTAACCTAACCTAACCTAACCTAACCTAACCTAACCTAACCTAACCTAACCTAACCTAACCTAACCTAACCTAACCAAGCGTGGTAACCAAGCGTGGGGGTCCTCTTCTGAAACAGACCCAAATTTTGAACACGAATTGAACTGTTTGTAGTTACAATTTACTATAGTTTAAAACACATTTTTTTAAACATTCATATTTTTTATAAAAATATGTCTTTCAATATACACATATGCCTAGTTTTTATGTTGAATGTGTTCAGTAAAATGTCAGTAATGCAGTATGATACAAGCTGACCTTTGACTGCTGGCTGTGGGATACACTCACCTCCTCAACGGCTGTAAAAAACTCATGAATACATCACATTTTGCTGTTGTAATATTTATATGGACCACATTATGTTACACTATACAAATCCATTTATACACAATTGTAAAAGAAAAACCCATATGAATAAATAAATACACACTGGTAAATATTTTTAAATGGAAATAAATTAAATTTAAAACTACAATTAATTAATTTATCTCGCACTAATTTAAATCAATTGCGTCTTTACAATAACTAAAAGATCACTTTTCGGTTTTTATTTACTGAGAGCAGCTGTTTCCATACACTACTAACGTTCTTTAAATACAAGTTATTGAAGCTATCTTAAATGTTGCTTTTTGATAAGAAATGTATCCACATTTTATTTAGTAAGTTTAATTTAAATAATTTTGTGTGGTAGCTGCCATAACTGGGAAATCACAAATTTGTGACGGTCCAGCTACTAGGTTATACTGTAGGAAATACAAATGGGGATTGACAGTAGATCAGTAATGTGATTGTGGAGAGTTTACCCAACCAATGGATCACATAGTTTCAGAATGCCTCTTGCGTTGTTTTACGGAGGAATTAGCTAGCATAAATAGAATCAGTGAGGTACCTAGGTATTAAATGGTTTGACGGATTGGATTTAGCTCTGTGACAGATCAATTTACAATTTTATTTCTATTAATATCTAGTGATGTTTGTAGTTTTGCCAAGTTAAACACAGCTTTTATCTAATTTCAAAATTAATAATGATACCTCACAAAAAACCGTACGCTGTATACACTTGTAAAATAATGATCAAGATATAAAATACGTTAATGATATATCTAAAGAATAAATCTGTAGATAATTAGTTTAAAAAATATATGAAAGCTTAAAAGCTTTATTAGTTCGTCAAAATTAAAAAGTCAAAACCTTTAAACCCTATGTGGTGTGTTTAAATGAATGCCTTCAAACTGCTGTACCTGCAAACCACGGCTTGGCCCTCTACGCCTTATGCTTGTCATAATTTATAGAGACGCATGAAATAAAGAATGAGACCACGCAGGGAGCATAGCGACTTAGTCCGTACAGCGGAAAAGAATTTTAAAACCTGAAACATGAAGTTTTTAGTCCTGAAGTGGCTGAAACAGTTGGAAATATTTATGGAATCCTCTCTTCGATATCGTCAATTTATACATGTGAAGCAATCGTTAATACCTGAACTTGTTTTGAAAAGATACTCATCCGTTTTGAAAAGATTGGACGCCTCATTTAAAGTGATTGACAATATGAAAATAACTGCAACGTAATTATGCAAGGAAAATGAATCTCTAACCATACTTCTGGAAAATGAAAAGAAAATGATAACAGTAAACTTTGAAGACCCGCTACACAATGAAAAGGAGGCTGAAGAAGAAATTCAGGAACTCAAATATAAAATTAAAACGTTTATGACTTGCAATGAAAATTTAAAAGAAGAAGTATAAAATAAAAACACTGTTATTGATATGCTACATGAAGATTATAAAGAGTTGACACTAAGGCTGACACGCCTATTGAGAAAGGCAGTGTTTATTCTAAGAGATGTTATAACCAAATAATATTATCTCTAGTTCCCCATTAGAATTACAAAACAGATTCTCCATATTGCCGGTTGATTCGTCTTTGTCGACACAAGGAGAGCCAAACTATGTAACGACTACGGCTCAAGTACACGAACAACCTAAAATGGATGGATGCAAAACACCTCCTGAAATACTGAAATCAGTTAAGAGCATTCCCAGTAGTAAAGTGAAGCGGAATAAAATTACAATATTGTGTGACAGCATGGGAAAAGAGTTACATAATTATCTTCATGACTTGAAAAAAGATTTTGATATTCTTGTGTATTCTGCTCCTGCGGCCAAATTAAAAAGAATTATAGTAAGAGATGTTGCGAGGACTTCACGGAACAGGACTTTGTTATTGTACTTGCTGGTACAAATGACTTAAACCTCTACGAACCAGCACAACTGACAATTAAGCAAGGAATAAGTCAGCACCTTTCCTTTAAATGAAAAACAAACATTATCATAAATGTCATCCTATAAAGTTATTACGAACCTTTACTGATGAATGACAACATTTTTTCTGTAACCAACTAATATAAAAAATAGTACGAAACTACAAGGGGTCATTAAACATCATACTTGAAGGCATCATATCTGATTTTAGAATATCCCATTTCACAATGGTCGGGTTCCACTTCAGGCAGCAAGGAAAGTATCGTCTTGGAAAACACTTCTGTGCTGTCGTCAAGAGGCTAAGCGGTACATCAGGAACCACAAAGAGCACTGTTGGTGGTGGCGTGGCAAAGTCGGTAGATGTGAGATTTCCTCTTCACTGGATGCCATTGAAGTTCTGCCTTCCTTGGAGTCACCCATCACCCCCTTTCGTCAACGGCCCAGCCCCCCTGTGGTTCTCCTTCAAAAATCCATCTTCTACCGTGGACATTTCCGGGACGGTCACCAGGGTGAGAAATCTTCACTGGATCTCTTCCCCTCTTCTGAGCCCGTGGGATGAAACCATCCCACTGTACGTGTATGGGTGGGCGGGTGGGTCAATACCATTGTATGTGTATGGGTGGGGGTCAGGGTTCAGATGTTGTGTAGGGAGGAGATCTGAGAATAAAGCTTATCCTATAAAGTAGGTTAAAAGTTAAAAATACATGTGTTAAAAATATAAGAAAAAAAGTTTTTAAGTTTAATAATGTTCAGCTGCAAATGCGAGCGTCAGATACTGATAAACGCGCTGCCTGGTAGCAAAGCGGGGAAGAGAGAGTCGATTGCTACGACTGTTCAAATCACACAATGATTTGGGGATGGACGTACAGACGACAACCGTTCTTCTGATATTCGACGGAGTTACGGAGTAGTTCGATGGAGTAATTCCAAAGTCGACACCAAGTGGAGGGTCCGAGGCTCGACTAAGAAAAATTATTCACTGAAAATGACTGTTAGTTCGCTAGGAAACCCCACCACCTCATGTGTAGAACAAAGTCCTTTTTTAGAGCTCCATTCATGGCCAGCCCTGGTGTGATGAGATCACCTGACAGGGGTTCCGTAATTAACTTATAAACCCACCATATAAAATATTATATTGCAACAATATAAATCATTTGTCAATAAATTTATTTTAATTCAACTGATAAATTTGCTATTTTTCATTTCAATATTCAAGGATGTTTACACAAAATTGATGAACCTAGTGATACTTTTCAAAAATTAATCCGAACCTAGTGATACTTTTCAAAAATTAATCCCTACAATTATTTGCCTTACTGAGCATTGGTTAACCGAAAGTAACAAAAATAACTTAACAATATCTTTGGTTAAGAGCTGTCAAGTTTCTATGGTCGTGAATAGATGTCTAGTGGTGGATATTGCATACTTGTGAGAATGGGAATTAAGTATAAGTGTGAGAGAAGTTTCATGGACCTAAGGGTACCTCTTGTTTTTGAGTGTTGTTTTGTCACTGTAAGTCTAGCTTTGTTTAAACCTATCACTGTAGCAGCTGTGTATCGATCCCCTGCATCTAATGTTGATACTTTCATAAATGTTTTTGAGTCACTTATGGATGGATGGCACAAGTTAAAAACCATTTCTTGGTTTGTGGGGATTTGAATATCGACACTCTGAGGTAGAGTAGGGAAAAGAATTATTTCTTGATATGAACTTGGTTAAGGGTAAGTTAAACATTACCTCTTCAACCAGAATTTCTTCCCGGGCCTCTGCAACTTACATTAACAACATTATCACTGTGATTAAAGGTCATCAGACAGAATCTGTTGTTTTCGAAACAGGTATATCTGATCATTTGGCCCAATTTACTTTTGTTTTCTCAGTATCGCCTATAAATGATCCAGCGTTTCAATATTCGTTTAGAATTGTGAATAATGACACGATTGGTGCCTTGAACTGCTTACTTAGACAAGAGAACTGGTTGGATATATATGAAGCACCAAACTAGTTCTGTTTTAAATCGTTTTTAAAGATCTTTACTCGCCTACCTTATCATGCTTGTCCATAACGCTCGAGAAAGCAGTATTTGGGATGTAAAAAGAAGCCATGGGTCACACGAGGAATAAGAACATCCTGTGCTAGCAACAGCAAACGTGAATTGTTTATTATGAGCAAAACAATGTTTTTCCTGATTTTGTCTGCTATTTTAGGAAATAAAAATCCATCATCCGTAGGATTATTTCTCAGGCAAATTTAACTATAAGAACAGATTCATCAAGGAAACTAAAAACATGGGGAAAGCAACTTGGAGGAGCAACTCAATGAGGAGTTGGGCCGTTCTGGGAACTCTGACAACCTGATTCGCTTGTCGGAGCCAACCGGAGCTGTTGAGAGTCCGGCGGAAGTTGAGCGTATCTTTAATGAGTATTTTATCTCTATAGGATAACTCGCTTTCCTGCGTGAGTCATCCTATTCTATTGGAGAAGCTTCAAAGGTACGGATTGAGAGATAATGCATTGTCTTTGCTTACTTTATATATTGGATAGAAAGCAGACTGTCGCTTCAATGGGTGGTGGGAGGCGTCATGGGGATTAGCTGCAGATAATTTCGGGAGTTCCTCAAGGCTCCATATTAGGGCCTTTACTCTTTTCCGTGTACTTAAACGACTTAACTCTGAATGTTGATTCTAATATAGTTTGTTATGTGGATGATGACACAACTGACATTTTTTCTGCTCCTGATATAAATGCCCTTGAAGTTAGAATGAATGAGGCGTACATCAGTTTAAACAATTAGTTTCAGTTGAATTATCTACATTTAAATGAAGATAAGACAAAATTAATGCTGTTCTCCTCACATTCTCGTCACTTTAATTTGTTCAGTGTGAATGGTATCAGACCATCAGAATCTGCTCTACTGCTAGGCATTACTGTGGACGAACGTCTAAATTGATCAAAACCCCGTGCAAAATTGTCATCCATGATTTTTCTATGGTATCTGAGTATCTGTGGTCTCCAGGGAAATCCAGCTTCAGGTATATTATTATACGGCTATGTTTATAGCCGAATTAAATATGGTATTTGTTTTTGGGGTTCATCAGGTGACATATTAAGAGTTTTCAGGTTACAGAAGAGAATGGTTAGAATTATGTGTAGAGTAAATTTTAAACACCACTGCAAGCCTCTTTTCTAATAACTAAATATTCTGACAGTACCGGGCATTTACATCCTTAAAGTGTTGTCTTTCTTTAAAACGAATAGTCATTTATTCATAGAGAACAAAGCTGGTCACTTGTACAACATTCGGAACAGAAACAAAATGATGTATCCCATTCATAGGCTTACACTTAAAGAGAAGAGTCTCCATTATTCTGCTTTACGACTGTTTAATTCCCTACCTCCCCAACTAAAATACATTAACAGCTCAAAAGCAATCAATCTTAAACTTAAATTTTTTATTGAAAAGTGCCCGTACTCAGTAGATGAATTCCTGTCAGGATATGCTGGTTAGGAATCTGGGAACAAATATTTTAAAATTTTAAGTTTGTATAGTTTGACTTATTTCGTGTAACAATTCTGATTCTTCGTCATATTACTACAAACGAAGCGGTAAAAGGATTTTTTAGCCCAATTCTTTGGTCTCTTTCAGATGAACATCACCATGATTAAAAGTATTTATTTGGAAAAAGTATAGAAACAGCTTCCTTGTTTATCATTAAAACATTATTCTGTGAAAGTAAATGGTACTAGAGATATTTTATTTTATAACAACTCAGACAGTCAGTGTTACAAAGAGTCTTAATTAAATGTTTTGTTTTACTGAAATAATCTTTATTATTTAATTATCTCAGCTGTCACATTTTTGTTTATTATTTAGTTTTATTCCATTTCCTCCTGTCAGATATTCCTTTAAGTAGCTCACTATCAATACTTTCTAAAAGTCCCTACCAGGTATTTCTGTCAGATAAATACGTTTGGATGTATTGTATTCAAAATAACCTGTTTTTAGGAAATTCTGTACATTAGGCTCTTACAATGCTTCGAAATATGTACATTACTATAATCCAACCGTTCAAACTTTACTTCTAAGGGGAGCACAACATGGCAACATTGTATATCTTGAGCGCTTGGCTCCTTCCTGTCCCACGGCTAATTTGTTTCCGGTCTAGATAAATCACAACTGGGGCCTGATAGTCTTTATAAGTTAAAAATGTCCAATTGACTTCGTTTTTTGATATTTTTAAACAGTAAAAAACCATTTCCCAATTAAACTAACACTAAAAAGGTTTTTATTCCCACTAAAAAAATAAATTTTTACCTTCCTACATTCTCCCCAATTGTGAGTCACCGGATGTAAACTTTAGAGGCGGGCTGTGGCTGTCTGGATGCGACGTTGCCTATTCGATTTTCCAGTTTAGCCCGTAAACTTCAGAGGTAAAGTTATAACGACTGGACTATACGATTAGTAACATTAGTGACTTAAGAAGGGTATCGTAAATGTTTTCAAATAAGTTTATGCGGTTTATAGAAATATAACAATGAATAACAATAAATATACTCTCAATTACTGTATATTTAATTTGTTTCAATGAAATTTGTATAAATAATATTAATAATAAATAAATAAATAAAATAATAAATAGTAAATTTATGACCAGACACACCTCTAAGCCTGGCCATAAATTTACTATTTATTATTTTTAAATAGTGCGGGGTATACACGCACTTTGGTATTGACCCACCCGCCCACCCATACACGTACAGTGTTATTGACCCACCCGCCCACCCATACACGTACAGTGGTATTACACTTCACTAATACCACAGTGTGTATGGGTGGGCGGGTGGGTCAATACCACAGTACTGTATGGGTGGGCGGGTGGGTCAATACTACTGTACGTGTATGGGTGGGCGGGTGGGTTAATGCCATTGTACATGTATGGGTGGGCGGGTGGGTCAATACCACTATACGTGTATGGGTGGGTGGGTGGGTCAGTATCACTGTACGTGTACGGGTGGGCGGTTGGGTAAGTACCACTGTTCGTGTATGAGTGTGTGGGTGGTTCAGTAACACTGTACGTGTATGGATGGGTGGGTGTATTATGTATGAACTCGCACTGCTAGACCTATTGCCTCGCTACAGTCATGTCATTGTCATGGGTGACTTCAATACTGATTTACTGGGACCACTTACTTACGACAAAACTTTTTTAACAAATATGTTTCGATCATTTAGTATGACTATACTGCCACTAAAAGCTACTCATCACACTTCTACAGCCGACACCTGGCTTGACGTTATGGCGGTTTGTGACCCTGACCTAGTCGCATATCACTGTCAAGTTCCAGCTCCTGGACTTTCAAAGCATGACCTTATTTTCTGTGTTTACAACCTTCATCCTCAAAAGCAGAGTGCCAAATTCGTCCAATACAGAGATTATAAAAGCATTAATCCTGATTCACTTATCTTTGATGCAATGTCCCTTCCATGGAATGATATTCTTGAACTTACCAATATTGACACAATGGTCAATAAGTTCAACGTATTTATGAACTATCTTCTTGATCTACATGCTCCACTTATAAAAAAAAGGATTACAAAAAAGCCTGCACCCTGGATCACAGATCAAATACGTAGAATGCAAAAGCAACGAGATGCATGCTTCCGCAAGGCAAAAAGATCTAAATGTGCCCATGATTGGGATGCGTATAAGAGATTAAGAAACCAAACCCAGCAACAGATCCGTAACTCTAAAATTAGACATTATTACCGATCATTATCTGACAAGAAAAAGTCTACTAAATTACTCTGGACAAAAGTTAAGTAGCTGGGGATTGGGAAGTCAAACCCTACTGTTTCCATCAACATCGACCTTGATGTTATTAATGATTATTTCACTAATATTCCTATTGATTTATCAAAAGCCAAAATTTACGTTAATGAACTAACCAGTTCTCCCTTTCCTAGGCCTTTCCATAAATTTTCATTCCGTTTGGCTACTGATGAAGAAGTGCTAAAAGCCTTGAATTGGACAACTAGTAACGCAGTCGGAGCTGACAGTATTCCAATAAAATTTATCAAACTTACCCTACCCGTTACACTACCAATCATTACAGCAATATTTAATTTTTCTTTAATATCAGCTATTTTCCCTAGTGCCTGGAAGTCTGCTATTGTTCAACCTTTGCCTAAAACTTCAAATCCTTTATCTCCCTCTGATTTAAGGCCAATAAGTATTCTTCCCGCCCTGTCCAAATGCCTCGAGAGAATTGTTCATAAGCAAATTTATGATTATCTTTCAAACAGTAAACTAATATCTAACTTTCAATCTGGCTTCCGCCCTAATCACAGCACTACAACAGCCCTTCTGAAAATCACCGATGATATACGGCATGCAATGGACAAGAGTAATCTTTCAATACTAACACTTTTTGACTTCTCTAAAGCTTTTGACTGCGTTTACTATCCTTTACTCCTTATGAAACTTAAAAAATACGGGTTTTCTGATAACTGTGTGGACTGGGTCGGGTCCTACTTGTCGGGTCGTCGCCAGTGTGTGCGTACTGGAGAGGGCACGTCCGAATGGAAACCTGTGATCAGAGGTGTGCCACAGGGATCCGTTCTGGGACCTCTACTTTTCTCACTTTACATTGATGATGTAACATCTGACATATGCTTCTCTAAATATCACTTGTACGCTGATGACTTACAGATTTACCAACATTTCCCTATTGCTGTGTCCCACCGAGCGGTTTCACAAATGAACCTTGATATTGCTGCAATAGCTGGTTGGGCTCAGAGACATGGACTAATGTTAAATGATAATAAAACCAAGACTATCCTTATTGGACATTCTAGACTACTTCGACAAATCAATTTCACTGATTTCCCTAGACTGAGACTAAATGACAATACTCTCGACTACTCCGACAGTGTAAAGAATCTAGGACTTACTATGACTAAAACTTTGGGTTGGACTGATCATGTTACGTTGGTATGCAGTAGGGTGTTTGCTGGCATTCATAGTCTTAAACGATGTGCTTCCTATCTGCCATTTTCTGTGAAAGTGATGCTAGTAAAAACTCTGGTTCTGCCTCATTTCAACTACTGTGACGTGGTGATCAATGATATGACTGTTAAGCTCTCGGACAAGCTTCAAAGAGCACAGAACTTCTGCATTAGATTTATATTCAATTTAAGACGGGATGATCATGTTTCTCCTTTCTACAAACAGTTACGGATGCTCAAACTAAAACAATTTCGTGAATACCACATCCTTATTCTTGTGTTCAATATTTTAAACACTAGATCTCCTGAATACTTGTCCGAGCGTTTCAAGTTCATCTCCGAAATCAGTACCAGAAATACACGTCAGGGAGCCTCCCTACTATCAGTGCCTATTCATTACACCACTCTCTATAGCAAATCTTTTACCGTTTCTGCTTAGCGTTTATGGAGTTTGCTCCCTGATAACATCAGGACCATTGATAAGCGCGCTCGTTTCGGGTTGGAGGTAAAGGACCGGCTTCTGCGGGGCTGGTAGGGGTGGGTGGGGGTTGCGGGGGCTGTGGTTCATGAGTGATTTGTATGTATGTGGAATGTATGATATTAGAAATAATTAATTTCTGAATATTGATTTATGTCTTTATTATTTTAATATCAGTAATATTCTTTTGCCATTTTATCAATAAAATGTTAGATATAAGTTATTGTTTTTGTTTAAGAATATACAAGTAGATATTTAAGAAACTGTAAAATGTACTGTGTATATTTCATATAGTTGAAAAAAACAACATATTTTTGGAAATAAGGTTGAGTGGAAGAGAGGACTTAATAGTCCTAACTCCGCCTAATAAAGACAATTTTCATTTCATTTTCATTTCATTTCATTTCATTTTAAGCCTCCATAAAAAAAATAATCTTATTTACCACTATGGGAGACATTTTTTAAAAAACTGGCACTATATAATTGGTTTGTGATGGGAAATATAATGGGATCATAGGTATCTAACAAATCTTTAAGGAAATTAAATATTATTTTGGGTATGGGAACCTTATTTATGGTTTATTTGGACATTTTTGACATTTGTTTGGGAGATATTGAAAAAGCAAAGTGTGTGCCGTTACCTTTCACCATAACCAAAGTATGAGCCGTTACCTTCCATCAAAACCAAAGTGTGTGCCGTTACCTTTCACCAAAACCAAAGCGTGTGCCGTTACCTTTCATCAAAATCAAAGTGTGTGCCGTTACCTTTCACCAAAACCAAAATATGTGCCGTTACCTTTCACCAAAACCAAAGTGTGTGCCGTTACCTTTCACCAAAACCAAAGTGTGTGCCGTTACCTTTCACCAAAACCAAAGTATGTGCCGTTACCTTTCACCAAAACCAAAGTATGTGCCGTTACCTTTCACCAAAACCAAAATGTGTGCCATTACCTTTCACTGAAACCAAAGTGTGTGCCGTTACCTTTCACCAAAACCAAAGTGTGTGCCGTTACCTTTCACCAAAACCAAAATGTGTGCCGTTACCTTTCACCAAAACCAAAGTATGTGCCGTTACCTTTCACCAAAACCAAAGTATGTGCCGTTACCTTTCACCAAAACCAAAGTGTGTGCCGTTACCTTTGCACCAAAAACCACTCATTCAGACGAAACAGACA